>JALRMH010000006.1:697326-890988 GCA_026119935.1 Endothia cerciana
CCTCTTGCGTGACAGATCTAATTAACCCCCATCCGCTCTGAACTGCGCCCTTTGAGTTGGGCAAACAAGTGCTTGCCTCACAGAGAACCGACGCCCCTATCCTCCAGGCTCTCATCCCACCCGCCCGTCTGGAGCAACCACTCCCCGACCCTCTCCTTGACGTGGCCAACCCTCTCTCCGAGGGCGCTCCGCCACTGCTCCTGGACGACGCGGACCTTCTCCTTCAGATCATCCGTCAGCCGCTGTCCCTCCCCCCTCCTGAACCCTTCCACGTCGTCTTTGCCCCGGCCGCCTTCTTCCTCCATCATCCGAGCCCGGGCCACGAGCACGGCCTCGTTGACTTCATGAAGGAGGCAGCACAGGTTCGTCTGGGACTCGATGAACTGGTAGGTGCTCTTCTCGGCGTGCAGGAGCAGGCTGTAGAAGTACTGTAGAGGGTGATCGATGTATGAAGGGTTCTCCACAATCTCGGACTGTGGAATCTGGATGCGGAAGTCGGCGAGAGACCTCTCTCTGGTATTTCGGCTGCTACCGCCGGGACCGTCGTCGTCCAAGACGGGGCTGGACCCCAGCGGGACGCCGTCGAGAAGCCCGCAAAGCGGCGGCGCGATGTCCCAGAACGCGGACAGCTGCGCCTCGACGCCTCGCACGACGTTCTCCTCCACCACATCGCGGAACTCACTCGTCCGCCGGAGTACGTCGCCCGCAAAGGCCAGGGCCCGCTTCTCGGCGTCCTCGGCGAAGAACGCGGATGCGTGCGCCAGCTTCTCCTCGTTACCGGCAAGCCGATACGGCGTGATGACCATCTCGCGGTATCGGCCGTTGCGATCCGACAGCAGGTCGTACACGGCGCGGTGAAGCATCTCGCGGGTCTCAAAGATCCATTTGAGGAGCGTCAGCTTCTCCAGCAGCTCGGGCTGCTCGTCGCCTTCCTCCTGGGGCATGTTCGGGTTATGCTCGTGGGTCTCGACGAACAGGCGGGAACGGAGCTCATCAAAGAGCTGCGTGGCTATGGCAATGCGGCTAGTCAGTAGCTCATTGAGGGGCACCACTACTGCTGTCTGGAAGCGGTCGAAGTCCTTCTTCTCCAGGTCTTTGGAGGTTTGCTTTTCGCTCTCGTTAGAGTCGGCCTCGATGGCGGCCGCCTCCGCGTACGTCATCCGCCCTAGGCCGATTTCCTGTTGCAAGTTCTGGCGAAGGGCCTGGCGACGTTTGTTGGCCGCCTCTGCAGCCTCGTCGTGCATGACCCGGCTATCGTGGTTGAAGCGAGTCTTGGTCGCGTCTACCTCGGACAAGTCGCTCAGCGTGCGAACCGACGCCCGAATGTCGGTGAGCTCTGGGTGGTTGTTGTTGACGGCTGGGTGATGGCGAGGGTACGGGGGCGGAAGTGTGACCAGCCTCGATACGTCGAGATAATTCGGATTTGGGGTGTTCGGCAGAGACAGTGGCTGTTGTACCCGGGTCAGTGCGGGCTGTGTGCTGTAGGTCTGATGATAGCTCTGCTCCGCTGGAGACTCATGCCATCCTTGCTTCTCTGGCGGGTATTCGTTCGACGAATCTCGCCCGCCCGGCCCCTCCACTGGGTCGTCTATCCACTGCAGCGCCTCCCGAGCTTCTTTCGGTACGCTCATGTACTTGGACTCCCGCTTGGATCTCTCCCATTTCGTTGAATCCCCGGACGAAGCTGACTCCCACCACCGGCTAGCCGGTCGCCCACGAGAGTCGTCGTCATGCCTGTCACTGACGCTCATGCTCAATATTGGTGACAGAGATGGCCGGAAGGCGGCGTTGTAGTTTGTAGCACCGGTGGCCGGGCCTCCAGGGGTAACGGGCACAGCATCCGCGGATGTGGGGGCTGAGTTCGACTCTGCAAGATCTGAGGTTTCGCCGTGGTGGACAGACCCCACAGAGCCGCGGTGCGACCTATTAGGCTCCGAAGATTGCGGTGTCCACTCGCTTCCCTGCGATGTTGTCGACTCCCGCCTGCTCGACATTGGGCGGAAGAGATCACGCGTCAGGTCGAAGATCTCGGACCCCATTGCGCCGATGGCAGAGGAGTACCGCTCCCTCCTGATCCTGGACTCACTGACGATGAACTCGGCGAAGAGCCGCACTCTTTCCGAATCGTCGGTAGCAGCGGCCTCCCTCTGCGCAAATGCCTGAAACCTCTCAATGGTGTGATGGCAGAACTGCTCGGGGCTCTGCCGGATCATCGAATCCCGACTCGTTGCAACAGACTTTGAAGAAAGTGGGGTGACAAGCCCGTGGCCCGTCTTCGGTGTCGACCTCGAGACAGAGCGGCTGCGGGGCGGTGGTGTGGGCAAAGCCTTTGGTGCGAACGACGAAGGTTCTCCGGAGGACGGAGCTTTCGTCGGCCGAGGAGAGAGGGGGTGTATGGAGACCTCCGTCTTGGGCGTCTTCCTGGCTGAGTCTATAGCTCTCGGCGTCGATCCGCTATTTTCATCATCCTTATCCTCGGCCAGTGAATCTCCGCTCCGTGGTGGGCTTTGTGCCTGTTCGCCAGTCCTAGGCGTCCGTTTCCCGAATGTCGTTCTTCTCGACAATCCACTAGACGATGATGGAATGACAATATCCTCCATATTTGTGATCGAAGCATCAATAGACAGACGGGAGCCCCTTGTCCGGCTCTCATTCCGCCTCTCTCGTAGGGTCTTGTCCCCACGCGTGGCATTCGTCCTGTTCAGCCCAGCACTTGGACTAGCGCTTAACGAGGCCTGGTCCGGGGTCTCAGGATTTCTGTCAACGCTGGGGGGGTCGACAGGGGGCGAGTCCTGCCGCGGAGACTCGTGTACCTGAGCGTTCCGGTTGGACTGATCCTCATCAATCCAGTTCGCAGGGGTAGGCGGCACTGGACCTAAAGCAGTGACACCACTCGGGGGTGGCCGACGTGTGGGTGGTGAGATGACGGGATCACTACCGCCTGGAAAAATTCTATTAGCGCTTTGCGAGCGCGAGTGCGGAGGCGGAGGACCGGGAGGTGGCGGCGGCAGCGGGATGCTTTGATCCCATCTCGTCTGCGAAGCCGAGCGTGATCTAGCCGAGGTGGGTGTGTCGATGGCCCCGGTGGACGCGGCTCGCCGAGCGGACGGCGGAGCGCTTGGGGATGAAGGATCAGCGCCCGGCCTCTGAGGTGGGAGCTGCGGGATATGGATGCTGGGGGGGTTCGGACGAGAGGCCGACGGGCCCCAGCCCGGACGATGACCTGAGCCGAGGGCCTGGGGCGATGTGACCGGCTCAGGCTCCCTCCTTCTGCCCAGAGATGGGAAGCCGAATCTCCGCTCCCGTGATGAGCCTCTGCCGTTCGGTGGCGGCGGAAAGGACTGATTGTTTGAGGGCTCAGGTGATGGCCGGTGTACGGTAGGCAGCGGGGCTCTTGACAGATGCATACTGGCAGTGGGGGAGCCGTCAAAGACGGTGCTGCTCGGCCTCTGACTCCGTGGAGGGGAATAAGGGGGAGGAGGGGGAGCAGAGCCTTGTGTGTATATATATCTATCAGTCGACACAACTCGAGGCATGCGGTGCTGACATAAGGAAAGAAATCATGTACCATTTGGGTCTGGAGAGGGCAGTTGCTGCGCATGCGGCCTTTCAGGATTCGGTCCTGGCATGGGCGAGGGGATCCATTGCTGCGGGTTGTACGGCTGAATAGCACTGGCCGGCGTCGACGCGTTATAAGAATTCGAGCTGAAGGACACGGCCGAGACGGGTGTGTTCGGGTGCTGAGAGAAGCCACCCAGCGATGTCAGTAACGGGTTCAATCTCTGGCGCAGCCGCGACCCATCGCGGTTGTCACTCATCGTGACTGGTTTGACAGAGGCGCGGTCGACCTCAACCTCCCCTCACTGCGGCAGCGCATAGGATCGAGACCGAGGTCGAGTGTGCTGCGAGCGGGACAGTAAGAGCAGAAGTGAATTAGGCCCTGGCCAGACGGGGCTGCGCCGCCTCGAAGTAGCTCGCTGTCGTCCTCCCGAACGCACTCGGGTGTCATGCACGAGCTGCACCGCAAGAGACACAAGCAGCGGGTGCGGGAAGGGAGAGGACGTAACCCGGTCCGCAGCAGAGGCGGCGTGACGGTCGTGACGGGGACGCGAAGAGCAGAGAGGCAGCAGGTGGAGGAGACTGGAAAAGAGGTGGTGAGACTCGGGCCTATGACTTGACGATCCCGACCCTGGGATGCCCACCTTGGGTAAGGTGTCAAAACGCCCCCGGTATCGAGGTTCTTGAGGGTGGCCTTCAAAGTGGTCGCCGCCCCGGGGGTCGGGTGGGTCACCTGGCCCGGTTGCAACCTTGCTCCGGTAGCCAGTGAAGGGTTGACCTTGGATATCCGCCTATAGGCCCAGGTCAAAGCCCTCAGCTGCCTGACAGGAACAGCCAGCAGGGCGGGTGCTGTTAACAACGTACAGCTGGGAGAGGGGGGGGAAGAAGAAGAAGAGATGTGGCGTGTCCAGCCAGGCAGGCAAGGAGTAGGACAAGAAGTCAGGTGGGCTAGTGCATGGAAAGAAAGCCATGCAGTGAGTGGAGGACACGCGATGATAGGCTCGTGGGATCTATCGCGTCGATGTTCAAGGCACGGAGAGACGCACGCTGACTCGGCTGGCAAGGGTGAATGAAGTCGACGATCGTCTTCTCGACGAATACCCTGGACCCAGCCAATGCAACACCAAACCCCCCCCCCCCCCGGCCCCTCACGGCACGGCCTTTGGGTAGATAGCCTGCAGGATACCGGTACTCAGTACTGGTCTCGAGTCGTTGACCTCTCTGGTGAGGCTCCACCGCTCGAGCATTCCCAGGAGAAGGGCGCGGGGAGAGAGGCTACGGCCATACTGAGTAGTACTATGGTGCATGGTACTATGTATGCAACCTTTGACCCGGAAGAGCCCCACCCGCGCGGGAGGCGTGATTGGAGCTGCCAGGGTGCCGTGAATATGCCCCCGTCTATTCTTAGATGCTGTCAAAAGACTTGTGCTGTAGTAGTTGGCGGAGGTTTGTTCGGCGCTTAGAGGACGAGATGTCGTTCGCCAGGCGTGACCCCCCGGCTGTTGTACCATGTACTGATCGAGCAGCAGGTCACCCAGGCCTAACCTAGATGAGCCTGGCGGATCTGGAAATCAACCCACTACGGTACCTAACTCGCACTACCGTGTAGTGCAATTGGTACACCAGGGACAGGGGGCCACTCAACCCCTACCTCGCTGCAGGGGAACCCCATCCCGCCATTTTCCGACTGCGACGCTCCTGAACGTCGTCGCCCTCACCACCTGCGCTGGGCACTCAGCACCCGGTCGGGTGTCTTTGACAGCAACGACGCACCCTCATGGGGACGGATATTGCCAAGGTCGAACGGTTCATGCGAAGCGGAGGATGCGACACCACGAAAGCTGTCAGGCTGCAGGGGCGGCACGCACCGTCTGACCGCACCGCCTACGGCACTGGATCATCATGCAAGGCGACTCTGACCGGAGAGTCTGGCTCTCCAGCACGTTGTGTGCCACCACAGGTACTACATAAGTATATATACCCAGGGCGTACATCTATATCCCGGTGCCAATGCGTGACCAGACGCCTCCACGGCTCGTCCCAGGTGGGGTGCCCGGCCAACGGAACCTATGAGGCGAGCGTGGTCCTCAGCGCCAAAATAGGCACGGGACGTTCACCATCCGCTGCAAGACATCTCTGAACTCATGCTCTCGATGCCACTAAGGGCCCTTCTGATACCACATCCTCATCGAAGATGAGCACCAGTTGTTGAGCAAGATATCTGTGCGTCGATCCTCTCGTCTCCACCAACACCTGGCCTCCCGAGGGCGATGGTACCCTGCGTGCTGGACATTGCATACTATTCATAGAATCGACCTCCTGTATCGTGCAATGGTTCGTCGTCGCCTATGAAGCTGTGGTCACGGACTGGTCGACATCTCGGGGGCTCTCTTGGGATTCGCAGACCGCAGTTGAATCTCCGCGCTGACTCCCCAAAATAGACCCGCAGTGCGGGGCTATTGCTCAGTTACCCTGCTTCATGGGCCCAGATGCAGAGTTTGGCATGGGCGCGATCAGGTCAGCTTTACTTGCCATCAACTCTACATCGTCCAGGCGGGTCAGATCCCGCCCATCGCTGAGTTAGCAGACCACGTCAGGCTCTGCCTGACCGCCTTCTTCTCGACAGATCTGCGGTCAACCCGGACAACGAGCTGGTATGGCATGATCCTAGCATGTGTCTGATAATCACATACGGACGTGCCATGTGTACAGAGTAGATCCCGACAGTCTGGCCCGCTGGCCTCCATCGCATTGCTTTAAATAGAAACCAACCACATACACGTATCAAGCCAATAAGGCCTCCGCAGCCCGCGAAGTGAAGATGGAGTACTGTATACAGTCTAGCGTATCGTATGCCTTTACGGCAGGCACTATTGATGTTGCTTACACGGCAAGAGGGCAAATTACTCAGCTCAAACCCCATCCGGGGATCGCTCGGCGCCGGTTGTACGCGGGAGTCTACTGAGACCTGGCAACGGGCCTATACCACCGGGCGCAGATCATTCGATTCACTGAGGTGAGTGCTTCAGCTGCCGGATCTGCATACAGCTAGAGGTGACATCCACGGCACGGCACTCCACGTGGCTATTTGGAAACGCGGGACAAGAGTGCGTACGAGGCTGAGGTCCGAGATTTAATAATAGACGTCGATGCTACCTACCATAGGGTGCTCCGGGCGTATCAGTCCTGTTGGCTGGAGGTACAGAGCTGTTCTAGTCGCTGACTTGTGTAAAGTCGTTAGAGCTGGCCACATCGCATAGGCCGATCTAGCAGTGTTTCCATTCAAGAAGGTCTCTCTAGGTGCTGGCCCCCAGTGTTTTCTGGTTTTTTTAAAAAAACTAAAAAAACTAAAAAAGTTTGCCTGATTCAGAGAGTTGCTTAGCGAAGGAGTTGTAGAATTATGCAGCCCAGGTTCTGCTGTTCGACTTCTTGCTTCAACCAACTTTTATTGGTGAGAATTTAATTCCCAATGGCTTCTTGTTGCTCGCTGCCCAACCATCTCTCCCTGTTTATGTGCCTGGCGCTGTCTTCTTCCGAGGTTTTAGCTCTTTTGGGCTTCCCTAGTGACCTTCCACGAGTATTTCACCTCGATCAATTACATTATCTACACTCTTTTCTTATTCACGCATTGTGGTATGCTGGGATGAGGTTCGTCTTCCGGCAATCGGTATGTACTGATGTAGTGATTGAATACTGGATCGATTGTTAGCTCCAAGGTAACCTTTTTTTACGGAAGACAGCATGACATATTTCTAAAGTCTCAACTCGCCGAGTCCTACTGATTGCTTACTGTCTAGATGTTCTCGGGGAGATGTAGACCTCGAAGCCGTCTCGTCTGGGATATGTTGATTTTGATTCAAGGCCTTGCATTAGAAGAAGCTTACTCACCGTTACCAACTTGTTGCATTGTGGGTCCAATCTCGGGCCATTCCCTGATTTTCTTCCTTTGGGGGGTGTTGATGCGAGGTTTGCTCAGGCACTGTCCTTGGTAGTACCATGTAATTAATAGACAGCGTGAATTACGAAACAGAAGCTACTTATCGTCCCTCATGATCATGATCACCCCTACTCCGTATTTCCATATCTTTATAAAATCACTCCTCATGCCAAAATCCCTTGATAACTGCGTAGCCTTTCGAACCTGCCAATCAGCCAGCAATTTACCTATTTAGAATTCACAGTTCGTTCCCCAATGTCCTTCTTCAGTCAGCAGGCAGGAAAATAACTCGTGAGTGAGAGGATTCAAGCTGAAGCGACTTTTGGGAACACTGATTGGTACAGTTGCGTGGGATTGTGGCAGAGCACTTGCAGAGTTGAGGATCTTCTTGTCGACGAGCACGATACTGAACTCCACGAGCGGAGCCTTGGACAACGTCCATATGATATCGAAACACTCCCAGAGCAGGTGCTTGCAGTGCCCCGAGTCTTGTCTGATAGACACTTTCGGAATCGCGTCCAAACGCAGACAGGCCTAGACTGAGGTGGCTTGCCTCGAAGGCATCATAAACAACAAAAACATGCCTCTCTGCGCGCATTGCCGGCGAATCATCTCGGCCTACTACAAGCCAGGCAGATCCTACTTCAAGCTAGACATATCCCCACGTGCCGTCCCCTTCGACTGCGGATTCCTCATCAATGGGGTCGCGGGGAACTGCTTCGCCTGCTCAACCCTCTGAAACAACACGCTAACGAGGCCCGTAAGGAAACCCTCCGCACAGCGCAACCAGGCGAGATCAGTCTCCAGGGCGACGGTTATAGCGATAGTAGCTGAGACTAGAGATGGCCCGACCCATACATTGACGGTCAGGAATGTAGTGAAGCCGAGACTCAGAGCCGCAAATTGTGGCTCTATGAGACGAAATGTGAGAGGCCCCGACATACCTACCTGGGTCACGAGGCCGACTGACCTTCGTGAACCAGACAAGGTGTCAGGAAACACTCCCGCTAAGTACCAACGGCGAGTCTTGCCTCAAAACGGTCCACCAGTGGCTTGAGACCTGCCAATCCACCCACCTCAAGTACCGTGCCGCTCGCGCCCGGGTTTGGGGAGGCAAGCGAGGCCCAGTCTGGCTACCGACCCGACTCCTCGCCGTGGGCGAACATGACGACGAGCGCGTGCGCCTCATAGAGGGCGCGACCCTGCACGCCCTGGGCCCCGATAGACGATTCTCGTTACCTCGCGCTCAACCACTGCCGGGGCCAGAAATACTGCCTCCTCCCGAACGAGTATAACGAGGGTGATCTAGAGCACGGCATCCCGGTGTCGGATCTGAGCCCAACCGTCCAGGACACGATTCACGTTACCCGCGGCCTTGGTTTTCATTACATCTGGATTGACCCCCTGTGTATCATTCAAGGAAGGTTAGATGACTGGCACAATGAGGCGCCGCGGATGGATTGGGTATACCACAATTCAACACTCACTCTAGCAGCCGCAGCCTCGACGGATACACATGATGGGCTCTTTCGCGAGCTTAATATGGGCTTCATCTCCCGCAGCGCGTGGCTACCCCGGTTCCTCGGGCGAAATGGGCACGTGGTGGAGAAGAGAAAACCTCTCTCCTCGGCTGCGCGCTAGACCTCTAGCAGGATCAGGTCGAAGGCAGCCCGGTGAACCAGCGCAAGCGGGCGTCGAGGGATGGGTTGGCGTCACCACACACAGTGTTCTTCGCGCGAGAGCAGCCCTTCTGGGAGTGTAAGGAGCTCGAGGCGTGTGAGATGTTTTCTGAGGGCTTTCCAATGGCTGTAAGGGATATATCTCTGGGTTGCAGGATGAACAACGATGATATAATTGGACCACTCCGGCGCGCAGAAGTGAACAGCAATGAGCCAGGCACGAAGAGCGGAAGTGGTCTTGCACACCATCTACAAAGCTCTCTGAACAGCGTGATCCGCTATGGGCTCAAGGCGTTGGCTAAGATACCTGTACGGTCGGCCCCGTCGTTGTTTAGGAGCTGTGTGACGAGCATTTTTGCTCTGAAGATCGTTTTGATTACTTGTAAGTACTTGAGGAGGGCCACTTTGTGGTGGTGTGGAGTGCAATATTATTGAAAAGATTGATTGAACTGCTAGTATATAAACAGACACGGGATGCGTTAAAGGGGACGTTCGCTACGGTCACCTCAATAGAGATCTGTGTTCGATTTCCTTCTTTCTAAGTTTCCCTCTCACATGTTCGTGCCGTGACACGGGGCAATGTCAACGATCGACTGGGTAGGCAGCGTGTACGCGATGAGGTCCTAGAGCGGTGACCGTCGCCTCAAACGAACCGCCGACTTTAAGCTCGTGAGCTGCGAATTGAGACGTCTTGTCCGCTTCATTTACGCCAACGGCATGCAATGAGACAACCACACAGCACTCGCTGGTGGTTGCAACCCGCCCACCATATGCGTCTTTAGTCTATGAAGAAGACCATCATCCTTGCACCAAAGTGAACGCTGACAACTGAGTGACGACCTGTTGGCAACCAACCAAGCCTGACAGCTTGACTGTGAATATGAAAGCCATTCCTTTCATCATAAAACCGTCTGTCAAGCTCGTCGCCATCGTTGTACTGTGGAGTGCCAACCCCCCCCTGGGCGGATGTTGATGGAGGAGTCTTGCTTTCGGCAGCAGGAAGTGTGAATCATCCTTCCTCTCTGAATGCTTCTTGACACCCTCAGGATTTTCAGACCATCATTATCCTTCCTGGATGACACAGCATTCCGAAGACTGGAGTTGATGCCTTGATATGGAGGATCCAGCGGGCGGCAGAGTGAGAGTCCACACTCCACAACAGGGTAGGGGCGGGGGTGGCCCCACTCAGTAGCCTCGCTTAAATTTCTGTGCGAGCAAAATTCTGCTTTCCTCAACACCCAACTCGACCACAGGACATTCAACATGACAGCTCTGCGACGATGGTTGAGGTGCAGTCCAGCCTGAAGATTGCCTCGGTTTGATTTTCTGTCGTTGAGCAAGGCTGACAGGCCAAGGAAGAAGCCCAATGGAGAGACCTATTAGGCCTGTTGACTGAGCCGAGGTGGGGCAGGGGCCCAGCTTCTTTGCTGTGGTTTGTAGCCTCGCAGAAGTGAATGGAATCGTCTGGATTCCTCCCAGCTTTTGCTCACTCAAAGCAGAAGAAAGTCGACTCCTCCCACCTCAAACCACAACCACCACTGCCTGTCCTCCACGAGCAACGCACCCTTCTCTGTCTGACCTGCTCGCTGTTCTCTATTTCTCAATCAGCCTCCACGCAGACAAAGGTACGTTTGACCTTTTCTGCTCCTCGACGTCAATCGAAGTGTCCTTGACGTGATGAAATATACAGCTGGCACCAGTCATAGGGTTACTTGTACTCTCTCCTTTGATGACCAAGCTTCTTGTTACACAGTCTCTGATCAAATTGATGCTTCCTTGATCTGCCTCCGAACACCTGCACTGCACCGCTTGCTCGAGGCAACGTCGACTGACCATCTCCGTCAAGGACAGACCCGATCTTAAGTCCCGCGTCGCGATCCAAGCTCGTGTCTAAGCTACCCCGCCAGACCTACTGATCGCTCAAGCAATCTTGACAAGATGGTCCTCCACAACCCCAACAACTGGCACTGGGTGAACAAGGATGTCTCTGCCTGGGCGAGACAATGGTTCGAGGACAATTTAATCAAGATTGCGGCTGAGGACGGCGAGACCAAGGCAAACATCAGCAAGGTTGTCAGCTCAGACGGTGACGTCGACGTCTCGCAGCGCAAGGGCAAAGTCATCACCATCTTCGACGTCAAGTTGGTGCTGGAGTACTCTGGTTCTACCACGGACGTGGAAGATGTCTCGGGCACGATCACCGTGCCCGAGGTGGCACACGATACGGAGGAGGACGAGTTCGTGGTATGTACCCTTACTCATCGTGTATACTACCTCTTGAGGTCTTGTGAGGGAGCTTTGTGCTAAGGATGGCTGTGACAGTTTGACATCGACATCTACTCCGAGTCGAAAGAGAAGCAACCGGTCAAGGACCTCGTCCGCGCCAAGATCGTCCCCCAGCTACGGAAGGAATTCCTCAAGCTATCCCCCGCCCTGATAGCAGAGCACGGCAAGGACATTCAGCACGCTCCTGGCTCCAACCCCTCCAGCGGTTTCTCAACACCCAAGATCCACCCTCAGAAGTCCTCTGCCCCGA
This sequence comes from Endothia cerciana, assembly GCA_026119935.1. Lineage (NCBI taxonomy): Eukaryota > Fungi > Ascomycota > Sordariomycetes > Diaporthales > Cryphonectriaceae > Endothia > Endothia cerciana. Next base: position 709,037 of record JALRMH010000006.1, read on the forward strand.
CCTCTTCCACAACGACGACCACCAAGTCCGGCAGCGGCTCCCATGTCAACACTACCACAGTCACGGACTCGGAAGAGTTCCGCACTACCGCGGAGGAGCTGTACAAGACCTTCACCGACCCACAGCGGATCGCGGCATTCACACGCGCACCGCCCAAGGTATTTGAGGGTGCTAAGAAGGGCGGCAAGTTCGAGATTTTTGGCGGGAACGTGACGGGCGAGTACCTGGAGCTAGAGGAAAACAAGAAGATCGTGCAGAGCTGGAGACTGCAACAATGGCCATCGGGACACCACAGCACGCTGGAGATCGAGTTCGATCAGAACGATGTTGACAGCGTGACTATCATGCGGGTCAACTGGACGGGCGTACCTGTGGGCCAGGAGGAGGTCACCAAGGAGAATTGGCAGAACTACTATGTGCACAGCATCAAGAGGACCTTCGGGTAAGTCGCAGATATCCAATTTCTGCCTATTGCAGCTTGCTAACGTCACTATAGATTTGGTACGGTCCTTTGATCCTCTCCATGGACAATCCAAGCCGTTTTAGATGACACTGATCCGACTTGAAGCTGTGGCTGTGGTATTTTACCATCCAGATCACAATGTGAATAGATGCTGAAATGATCGGAATGAATAGAGAAGAGCTAGAAGCGTTGATATTCAATACATACGACAGTCGTCCTGTCCATGGCACTGTCGACCTGACACTCTTCTGCGCTTGCTTGCCTCTGGACCTCACTCGCGTTCGCGGATTTGCCTGCTGTCGTGATGACTGTTACGTTGCCCACATTGACTGTAGCGATCGCTCTACGTCCCAAGCCATTAATTGAAGTCTGATGGACCGATCAAAAAATCGCTAGTGCCATCACCAGCAGCATATACCCCTTCCGAGCCGTAGGAACTAGCCCGGTCTCTACACTTCCGCCGTTCGGCTCCGGTTATCGGTTACTCCCGACGGGCGACCTCACCTCCTACCCATATATCTGCCGGCTTACTCTAGTTACTTCGAATTGTTTCCTTACGAGGTGGCAAATTTCTCTTGCTGAAGAAGTCTACGGGAATATCCATCGAGATGGCGCCCGTCTACAAGTTTGCGCTGATTCAAATGCAGCCTAAGGTTAGTGAGCGCTCTTTTGCGCTGAGCCTCGCGAGTGACGGGGGGCTTGATGCCTTGTTGTTCTGAGAATCCACAACAACCCACTCACGACTAACACTTCTCACAGCCTGTTGACCCAGCAGCCAACTTCGCAAAGGCCGAAGAAGAGATCCGGAAAGCAGCCGCAGCAGGGTGCCACCTCGCCATCCTGCCGGAGTACCACCTCACCTCCTGGGCCCCGGAACACCCGGACTTCATCACCGCGTCCGCCGAGTCCGAGGCCTACCTCCCCAGGTACCAGGCCCTCGCCCGCGAGCTCGGCATCTCCATCGTGCCGGGGACGATCTGTGAGACCCACCCGTCCACGGAGCACGCGCCCGACCCCGCCAGCGACAGGGCGCGGGAGCTCCTGGGCGGCAGGGAGCTGCGCAACATGGCGTACTTCATCGCGGGGGGCACGGGCGAGATCTCCGGGTCCTACCAGAAGAAGAACCTCTGGCATCCGGAGCGGCCCCACCTCTCCCCTGGCCGGCACGAACCGCACAGCGCCTTCGACACGCCCCTCGCCAACGCCGACGGGAGCCCCGTGCGGGCCGGCCTGCTCGTGTGCTGGGACCTGGCCTTCCCCGAGGCGTTCCGCGCCCTGATCGCGGACGGGGCGCAGCTCGTCCTCATCCCGTCGTTCTGGCTGATCACGGATATGGACGAGGTCGGTCTCGCGCTGAACCCGGACTCGGAGAAGGTGTTCCTGGACAGCTGTGTCGTGAGCAGGGCGTTCGAGAACACGTGTGCTGTTGTGTTTTGTAACAAGGGTGGGTGTAGCCAGGTCGCGATGCCGATACAGGGGAGGTTGAAGCCTCTCAGGGAGGGCAACAGTAAGGAGGTTGGGCTGGATGAGGATGGGGTCAGTTATGTTGAAGTGGATCTGGATGTATTGAGGATCGCGGAGGAAAATTATAAAGTAAGGGAGGACATACGGGGACGAGGTTGGCATTATGGTTACGAGTTGGCGAGAGATGGGGAGGAAGGGGCGAAATGAAGTGGGAGTGGTGGGCTGCTGGGCAAAATTTCTTGGGCATATGATACCAGAGCACGTTTTATACTCTTTCTATTTTCACATATCGCCACGATGACTGTCAATCAATTCAGCTTTCGCAGCTAGGGAATTATCTAAGAACGCCAGAATCGGCTCTCCTCCTTCATAGTAGGCACACACTGATCTCACACCATGGAACCACGTCGGCTGTCACACCGGCGCTGAGGCGCCGGAGCCATCCATGCCAGTTCGACTGCTCACTGGCTCATCAAATCCATGAACTGATTTCGATAGTTCATGTTCTTCTTGCCGTGCTTTTCCTCCAACCTGTTGCGCGCTTGCCATACTCTGACTTTTCCCCGATTATTCGAACCATTTCCGGAGTTCTCCTTGCTTTTCTCCATCCGCCTCTCGTATGCTCTGATCATCTTTAGCTCATTTTTGTCGCGGTCAGTCCATACTCCAGGCTCGTTCTCCGGGATCCCGCGGCCATGAGCTAGGCTGTCCAGCGCGACGATGAAAGGGCCTCGCTGGCATGTAGACGCATCTTGAGCACTTGTAATGTGCTTTTCATCGTATCCCATGGCCTGGAAGTGGTGGAATTGGGCTTCGATATACTCAAAACTATTTGATCTCGGAATGCCATAGGTTTCAGGTTCGTTGGACATCTGTGGGGGTACCCACGCTGAGAATGCTGCAGTTCGTCTTGAAGACACCTGCATTGCAGGTATTGGTGTATATGCGTTGGACAGCCTGCTGTTTGGTATGGTCCCATTGGTAGTGCGCGCCGGAGGGGCAGCTGAAGGGCGCTCTCGATTGATCAAACTCGTCTGCGGGCGTGGCTGGGTAGTGATGTTTCGATTTGGTGTAGGAGTAGTGGGGCTCGTAATGCGCGTCGGATTTGGCCTTCGATGATATTGAGGCGGTAGTTTCCGCTTCGTTGCTTTGCCGTTGACAGGTGCACGAGATGATGTGGCCGCAGGTGCCTGATCGGCCGCGTGCTTGGGGTTTGACTTGAGCGCCCTGCTGTCTGTTTCTTTGCCGCGTCTCTCACCCATCGACGACGAGACAGGCTTTTCATTTTGCTTCCGTGCGCTACCGACCCAGCTCCTAGAATCGACCCTTTCATGGCTATTGAAGGCATGGAACTCCATTTGAATCTGCCGTGATGCACTGATTTCATCCTCCTCGGTTGAGTCATGGACACTCTCCTCGTGGTCCATGCCAATGCGCTCAGATTGGGTCTCCGTTTCGTTAAGCCTATTCCTTGACGGTGCATCGATTGGTAATTCGTCCGCCCTTTTGGCATTCTGCATGTCCTCATCCAGCAGACCGCCTGAGACATCGGCCGAACTGATCTCAATGGTCTCACCACGAGCAGCAGCTCTAGACTTGAGCGGGGATGATTTGTCCCGTGGTGTACTGTGACGAGACTGCCTCCGTGCTAAGCGGAGTTTCTCTTCCGGTGTTGGAGGTATCACGCTGTTCCTGTCTAGGCAGCGGCGCTTTCTGGAGGCGCTTGGTGGGTAGGCAAGGTCAGAGGTCAAGAGCTCTGAGTACTGCCGAGATCGTTTTGATCCTGCCAGGGGTGGTGAAGACTGATAGGCTGGAGACGACGGCTCAGCAAGAGGCTGTTTAGGCGTTGTGAGAGCATCCGGCGTCCTTGGGACTTCTGGCGTCTCGTCAAGTGGGCTCTCGCCCGGCGGCCCCTCCACATACTCCTCGATTCCATCATCTTGGTTATCAAAGGCCCGAATAGCCTCTTCAAAATCTGCCAGGTTGTGGTCAAAACAGCCCTGGAGCTCTTCTGCCACGCCTTGATTCTTCTTGACATCAAATCCCAGGTCCTCTGTAACTTGCTGCCAATCACGATCCTCAGGCTGGCATTCTTGCTGAGTTACGATCCTGAAAAGATCCCAGAGGTCAATCCTCCGCCCGATGACGACCGGTTGCATGTCAACCGCGGACTCGCTGACCTCGACGTAGTCCCGTAGATCATTGTAGAACTGCGTTCTTGCCGTCTGGTCTGGATGCGACATGCCGTTTGAAGCGATGTCTGCATCATAAACGCTTTGGTAACTGTTGTCAACCAGGTCCCCTGCATTTGCCGCCGCCTTGACTTCGGCCAACCTCTCGGCCTGCCTCATTCGCAACAAGTAGCCCCGCATGATGGACTGCAGAGGCACAACGGCAGCCTCAAGCTGGGCTTGATCTCTCCTCACGGCGTGTTCCCTCCATGTTCTTTGCAATAATTCGGCGGCGCTGGTCTCCCTCTTGCCCTGATTCTGTCTCTTCAGTCGTTCGTCATCGGATTTAGGATTCGGCTGTTGCAAGGTATCTGAAGGTCGTGCAGCAGTATTTGCTGCTTCTGGATCGCTCGCCTCTGCTTGTGCTACAGAATTTCCAGCTCCAGCTTCTGGGCCTTCGTCATCCTCCAGCTGTCTATGTGTCAAGTGCCCCAACCATCGATGGCGCCAGGACTGCCACGTATGAGAGGTATGCTATGCATCGATCAGAACGCGAGGTCTGGAAGAGGAATGCTGTGCCAAAACATACCTTTTCTGCAAATTCTTGGTAGATCTTGTTTCCACTGAGCCTGTCATTATTTTCTTTCGCCTTCCGAACGTAGTCTGTCAGCATCTGGTCTTGCTCTTCAGTGAATAAATCTCTGCCACGCCCAGAGCGACCACCAGAGATCGGATCTGAGGTCTTCGCGGCACGTGGTTGTGGTGTCGAAGGGCCGGGTTGTAGCCTGGCCATTTCTAGACGCTTAGCCTGTCGGATCTGTCTTGGAGGGAGCTCAGGAGCATTGGCAGCAGCAGCGCCCTCGGCGGGACGGTTCTCGTCGCCTCCCACTTCGAGCTCTTCTTCTGGAACATGAGGGAGAGTCCTGTCGCGCAATCTCTTGACCCATCGATTTCGCCAGGACTGCCACGTATGATGCGGATACTGGATCAAGTCAGAAACCCGACAAGAACCTGAATGTCGGTCTAGGCAGGTACCGGCACTTACCACCTTCTCAAGGTCTTTGTAGATGGAATTCCCACTAGTGCTTTCGGCGGCCATCTCCTTCCGCAGTACCCATGTAGTCAAGATCAGGTCATCATTCTGGGTGAAGGCTGTACGACCTGATTTGATCTGCTCGGCAGCGCCGATGTCTCTTGAGCTTCCCTCTGGTCGTCCGATAAGGTAGTCATCCTTGTCCTCCAGGACCCCATTCTTGACCGAAAACTCGATCCATTGCCAGGAGTAGGCCCCAGGAGGAGGACCTACACCTCCCTTCTTGACGTGATCAGCAATCATCATATCGGCAAACTTCTCCAGCCTCACGATCTGGCCTCCATTGTTCTGGAAGTCGTCAGTATCGAGTATCAGGGTCTGAGAGGAAGGAGTGGTCTTTTCTAACCTTGACAAGATTCACGTATGTTTCTCGCATGGGAACTCGATGCGATATCCACAGCCTGAGACCTTGGAACAGATCGCCTCGGCCATCGCTGCCCATGCCGTCGTACACGACGGGCATGTTGGATGTCGTTAGGCTGAACAGCCCTAACCCTGATCAGAGTGCCAGAAGGAGGCGTGGTGAGTGTTGAAGGTCAAGGCCGACACTGAGACGAGAGAGAATCGAAATGAAGCAGTGGTGCAGAGGAGATACGAGGTGAGATGTTTTCTGCCTGGAGATTGCTGGTTGATGATTTCCTAGGTTGACTTGTAAAGGTGAAAACGGCAGGTGGGGAAAGTCTGGTGGAAGGTTGCCCCTGCGCTTCGTGAGAGGTTGAATGGACCTTGGATGTCAAGGCAAACTTATAGCACGAAGTCCCTAGAAATGAGAGGCCCTTGGCCTTCTCATGGCTTCTCTGCCTTTGCCTTTAATAAATACCATTGCGATTGCATCGAGATCTTGGCTGGACATGTCAAAGTCACAGGCAAAATTGTATCGGCGTGATGGCGACGCGTGATAATGTTTAGACTGGCTCAGGTGTGTCGCGCTCTCTAGTGCGAAATTCCCAGAGCCCCACATTTACGCCTTACCCATGGTCATGCAATTATCGGGGTCGTCATCGCATCCCTGGCAGCCTGGTCCGGGGCTCTGTGGACCCCCAAATGCTAAAACATGCACATGCCGAAAAGGAGCAGTGGGTGACTTCAGGTCTCACCAGATACGAGATTAAAACCGAGAACACATGGCTGTGTTGGGCAAGCTTGATAGCTCGCATTTGATCAAGTGAATCTTTGGTGGCTCACCACTGACCAGGCTGCGGTCGTCACGGTTGCTTCCCTCTCCCCCTAGCCTCTCATGAACCTGTCCCTTGTCTGTTTATGTTTAGAGGGATATGGAAACACGTCAGCCTCAGCCTCCAGCACAGTAGACCTTTGTTTGAATTCCTCCGATTCCTTCTTCGAGCCCAACAGACCTGATGCCTGTGACTGTCCTACCTCCTCCATCCCTCTTCTCCCCCTAGAGTCGCTACTGGGCCCATCACATAAAGATCCGGACAATGAGATTAGTGAGACTAGAGGCATCCACCCTACCGCAGCCATGGATACCCTCACGACGATCATACTTGTCATCTTGTTCATCTCCTTCATGACATTTGTTGCCTTCTTTGGCAGGTTACCAGCTCTCAGGTAAGGAATCTCCAAGGCTCATTGTTTTCGTAGAAGCTTGCTTGCGACTGACCTCTTTTCAGAAACACCCCAATATCATGGCTCCACCGCTTCATGTGGGACACCATCCCCAGCGCCCTACTAGCCCTGGACAAGAAGGTCACCGGAGGCCGGCTGGGCTCATCCATGCGACGGTTCGGCAACTACATGCTCTACGATAGACACCCAACTGTCCTTATCTTCTATATCGTCCTCCTCGCCGGCGGCGAGGTTACGTATCTCCCCACCGTCTGGCCGCTCCTCAGCGCCACACAACAATTCACCGTCGCCATCGCCATCACCTGTCCCTATGTCTTCCTCTGGCTCTCCGCCGCCTCTGACCCCGGGTACATCACGCCGGAGAACCACACATTCCAGATGGCCCAGTACCCCTTCGACTTCGCCATGTTCCACCCGGGCGCACACTGCCGGACATGTCAGCTGCTGAAGCCCGCACGGTCCAAACACTGCAGCATCTGCAAGCATTGCATCGCCAAGTCGGACCACCACTGCATATTCATTAACAACTGCGTGGGCGCGGGGAACCTGCACTGGTTCATCCTACTATTGTTCAGCACGGCCGTGCTCCTCACTTATGGGACTTGCCTGGGGCTGAACCTGCTGAGCCTCGCGATCAAGCTGCGGTATCCGGATTTCTCCATGTGGCCGCCTGCTGCGGCAAACTACGACTGGAATACGTACTTTCTGCTATGGTCCTACGCCCTCCAGAGCAACGTGGGTATGGGCGCCGTGACCTTGCTCACGCTGCTTACGTCGCCGCTCGTTTGGGGGTTGTGGGCGTATAATATATATAGTAGGCAATGGCCTTACCCCTCTTCCTCCAGTAACTTGCTAACAAACCACCAGTGATCTGGGCGGGCACGACAACCAACGAGTCTCTCAAGTGGTCCGACTGGAAGCTCGACATTGCCGATGGCTTTGCCTACAGGCGGCGGATGTCACCCACGCGCGAGAAGGACCTGCGATTCGAGCCTGCGTGGACGAAGTGGCCCGTCGAGGCGAAGCAGATCATGATCCACACGGACAACGGCCCACCGAGGGCAGACAGTACCAACATCCCCGGCGTTGGGGAGTGGGTGGAGGTGATGGCGCTGAGGGAGGTGGACAACTTGTATGACCTGGGCTTTTGGGATAATCTCAGGGACGTCTTCTGGCCTCGGTATCGTTTTGCAAAGGGCGGCGGCGTGCCGGTGGGGGAAAGAATGGGCAGAGGTCGGCAGCGGGAGCGACGCCAAGACTAACATCGACCATAGGATGGTCTCGGTCGCGTGGAAGTGTATTGTACCAAAAGAGCATCTTCAGACCGATCATCAGGGGCACACGTGATCATGCCTAGTGAAGAAGTCCCTAGCAGCGTATCTCGTCTTGGAATCAAACTCTAGTGAATAGATCCTTGATTATAAGGTCTATCTTCCCCGTCATGCTTACAACAGACCGGAGAGCTGTCTCGAGACCACCGCTCGGGGTTCAGAACGATGCCTGGCCAAGCTGACTCCCTCTCTTCGGCCGCATAATGGCCGCCTCCATCGCCCTCATCGGGTCAGTCCTCTTCTCCGCCCTCCGCGGCCTCAACCTGCCCCTGCCGATGTGTACCCTCTCCATAGCCTCCTCGGCTGGCTGTGGCTGTATCTCGTACTTGGGCGTCAATGACGGGGCAGCAAACACAAGCTGATCAAACGGCACGACCTCCGGCTGTTGTACCTCGACCTTCCTCACCGGCTCCGCAATAAGCCCAGCAAGGCGGCATATTGCTAGTCTCGCGCCATCAATACCCATGCCGCCCATCTTCGGATCACCTGCGCCAGTGATGAAGATCTCAGGGGTCCAACCATCGCCCTGAAACCAGTTCATCTCGCCCTTCTTCTCCACCTGCTTCATCTCTTCATATATATGTAAGCACGCATGGCGTAGCGGTGCACTTTCCTGCCACAGTTCTGGGTGCGGGTCAGTGACCAACTTATCCGCCTTGGTTAACACGACACTCGTCTTGAGTCCGGCATCCCTCAACACCTCAAGCACCATCCTGTCTCCGTCCTTGACACCGGCAACTACATCGATCAGCAGCACAGCACCGGACAGGATTTCCCTCCGGTTGAGATACTTCAGGATCTCCTCTCCCCAATCCGCCCTCGAATTCAACCCATACCCCGGCATGTCCATCAACACAAGACTATGCCTGGGCATACCCTCCGGCCTGATGCGCCCACTGCCCTTCTTCCTCCGATCCGCCCTCGCCCTACCTCCTTCCTTCCTCTCTTCCTGTTCTGCCCTCGTCAACGGCTTGACGCTCGCCGGCGGTCCAAACCCATACGCGTTCATCGTCTTGGTACAGCCGGCCTTGGCACTGGTGATGGCTATTCCCTTCCGGTTGGCAGAGCCGCCGTGCGCCGTTCCGGCCTTCTTGCCGCCGTACCCTGCGAGTGCGTTGATAAGGGTGGATTTACCCACGTTGGACCGCCCGAGGATGCAGACCTCCGGCATGCGCGTGTTGATCGGGACGTGGAGGAAGCGCGGCGCGGAGTAGAGGAACTTAGGGTGGCTGAAGAGGGCCGTCGAGCGGGTAATATCGGCCGTTAATGGTGCGTCGGCGAGGAGTGCGCTGGGGGGAGAGACGGGGGGCGGCGTAGGGAGGAAGGAGAGAGTGCGTGGGGGCCCTTCATTGGGATCGATCTCGGTGGAGGGGGGTGACGAGGGGAGTTGCTTCTTCTTCGGGAGCGGTGTGGCAGCCGTCTTCTTTAGCTTCGAAGAGCCCTTGGCCAGTCTCGAGGAGGGTGTGGAGGTGACCCTCTTCGAGGGCATCACCTTCTTCGCGTAGGACCTGGTTTGCGACGGGCAGACCATTGGCGAAAGCAGCACGGAGGGTGGTATCAGGGCTGCCTGCAGCAGCACCGGCCGTAGGGCTGAAGGCATGGCCAACAGGCTGGCGAGACCGCGTGAGGACATGTTCGCATGTGCAGTGCGACTCTGTCCCAGGTGGTCGGGTCAGGGGGACGAAAGGTGCGGACGTGATCGTCGTGGGGTGGTGATGGGTGTCTTGTGAGATTTGCCGACGGGAAATTTCGCAGTTGCGGCAAAAGTTCTCGATCCTGGCCGGCAACCCTGCACTCGCGGCAGGCTTGGCCCCTGAACCCTTGTTGATGCGATTACCGATAGGGCGGGCGGGCGGGCGGGCGGAAAGTTTGTCTGCAGGTGGTTCGTGAGATGCCGACATCACCAACCTACGTTCTTCACAGGCCTAGACTGGACAAGCAATATGTCGTCCTCAGCTCCAAAACTGCGATCGCTCTATCGCTCATTTCTGCGCGAGCTACCACCGCGACCGGCCCTCTCCAATGCGCGGTCGCCACTCCACCAGCGCCTGCGCGAGCACTTCCACCCAGACAAGTCCCCGGCCCCCAGCGAGCTCGCGGTCGCGCAGGCAGAGCAGTATCTCGAATACGTTCGAGCTCAGAGGACATATGTGACGCTTCTTGAGAGATATAACCCTGGCATGGGTATGGACGAGGAGGAGAGGGTGCGGTTGACGGCTAGAAGGGTGGGCATGGATTTGCCCGTCGAATATGGAAAGAAATGATCCGGCCGACTATTTCCGAATACTACACGTCCGGAAGTGGGAGATGGACACGCGCCGCGGTCGTTTCGAAAGTACGACTATCTTGCTGAGAGATCCACCTGCCCATCTTGTGGAGTCGACGCTGACTTAGAACAGGACCACTGGAACGGTACACTCGGAAGACGGACAGCGACAAGAAGGTCAATCTCCTGAAGGGCTCAACCAACCATGCTATGATCAGGATCTGCATCGTGTGTGCCACAGACGTACTGGCGAACGCCGTAATACGCGCTTGGAGAAAAGTCTCGAGCCCTGTTTGTCTCAAGCTGCTGGCTGTCTTTGTAGTATTGTCGCTCTTCTATGGGGATTCAGCCAGCACAACTTAGAACAAGTTTCTAGCAAAGGCAGGAGGACCAAGATGTAGAGCCGCAACATTAAGTGATATCCAGAATCTAGATTCGAACATACCACTCTTGACGACTTGCGGTTCCTATATGTCGCCTCAGCTGGCGACTTGACAAGACCACTTGATGCCGCAAAGGGCTTGGATGCATTGGTCTGACCGGACTACGAACTCCCCGATATGATACACCTTTTTCTCCTTCTTCTTTTTCCCTCCTCTCCTTCTTTCTTTCTTTCTTTTTCTATCAGCCTTCTTCGATTCTTCCTTTTCTTCCACTAGTGGCTCTCAAACGTAGCATCTGTAAGCGTGTCAGCCTCGATCTTCCAAGATAATGCTGATGCGCATGGGTGAGAGGTCTAGACAAGTAAGCAACCCCACCCTTCAACTTCAGCAAGCTCCTCCTTCAACAAAACCACTGTTGGTAGGTCACAATCGTTAGAAGCAGATCTGCAGTTGGTACAGGTCGTTGATTCAGGTGGTTGTTGTTCTTTTTGAAAAGGAAGGAAGCTATCTAGGCCAGTCTGCCTGGCCTGACTCTATGTAGGCTGTGGGTTTTGGCACCGGCCTGATCGGGCCGATGCCCGGCCCGAATCGGCCCGCCAGCCACTCAGTTGCCAGCTCCCTTCAACTCCTCAAGCCTATCAATCCACACCACATCCTTTTTTGCCTAACACCCGTAAAATCTGCTCGCCTGCTGAGGATTCGTCATGGCCCTTTGCGATATTTGTCTCGGGATAGACTTCTTCTCCCTCCCTCCTTGTCCGTCAGCAGAATTCCACGACCTACACTTCGTAGATAACGAACGGGAAAGCATAGAAGTGCTGTTCGATTCCAAAGACGCGTCCTTGGATGCGACGATATCGCGGGACTTCGCTAGATTGCCTTTTCATCAGAACCTCGCGGCCTTAGCGGCATCCGCCAGGTCGTGTCCACTCTGCTCACTTGTTCAGGTTGGCGTGCAAAGGTGGATAGGTACCTGGCAGCATGCCGCCGACACCAAACCGTACTTCGCAGAATTCGTGAAGGAACAAAATCCCCTGCCGACGGACCAACTGCTGACCCTGACGCAATGCGTGAACGTATCTCAAGGCTTTCTGGTTTGGGCTCGGAACCCGCATCCAAAGGGTGGACTATACTTAATGGCCGCGGTCGGCTTCAGCACTGAAGCTTGTGAGTTTCCTATACTCGGCCCTGTCGCGAAGCTATTTGTCGCGCGGAATCGTCTGTTAACGAGCACTTCCCAGCGAATCCTTTGGCAGACGTTATCCCCCAGCGACCCTTTGAGCTGGACTCTGGATCTACGCACTGCTTGGACCTGGCGGCTTCCTGGCTTCACACTTGCATCCATGAGCATGCAAGCTGCGCAGAAACCGAGAAAATCCCGTCACTGCCAACTCGAATTCTTGACGTCGGGTCGAGGGGAGACTTGGTTAAGCTGGTCGACGGCTCCGGGCGTTCGGAGATATATGCTTGTCTCTCGTACTGCGTATGCACACTTCGCACCTGAATCGTCCGGTGCAGTAAACCTCGCTGACCTTTATTGTTTCCAATAGTGGGGCAATTCGCCATCCTTCATCACATCACCCGAGACACTTGAAGCTAGGCGGGCCGGGTTTGATCTGAACGATGCTCCCAAGACATTCCTTGACGCAATCATAATCACGCGATACTTGGGCCTTCGATACCTATGGATTGATGGCCTGTGTATCTGCCAGGGTGATGCAGAAGACTGGTAGGCAGCCCCTGCCCCCGCTTCCAACAGTGGTGCATCTCGCGTGCTTGGGAGCTCTTAAGGGCACCTCGAAATCCGGAGCAGTGATCTAACTTCTATCAGGGCTCGAGAGTCTAGCCGTATGACGGATATCTACTCGCACGCTCACGTCGTGCTAGCGGCAGACCGATCGGAGGACAGTTCAGGCGGCTGTCTCCACGTTCGCGAACCCCGCGCCACGACAGTTGTCAATCTTTCCGGTGGGAGAAAAGATGTACATGCAACTCTTTTGTCTACAGCAGGCCAATATTCCTTCCTTCAGTCGAATTTTGAGAATGAGCCTCTTACTTCCCGCGGTTGGGCCTTACAAGAACGCGTGCTGCCTCGACGGATTCTACACTATACCTCAACTAACATGCTCTTCGAGTGCGACAGCGGCATCATCTCAGAATATGGGACGCGTAGTAAGGAGCGTGCCTTCCCCCGAGCGGACGGCCTGAATCTGGATATATGGAACGCATTGATCTGGGAGTATGGAAAACGGAGGCTGAGCAGGCCTACAGACAAACTTCCTGCGATGAGCGGCCTCGCCAAGCTATTCAAGACTCCACTGGGGGAACCTGAATACGTCGCTGGACTATGGAGCAACGCACTACTCAGAGGACTCTCCTGGCAAGGTCTCGGAGCACAGGCGCCATTCGATCATTACACTGGCCCGAGCTGGAGCTGGGCTTCTTACAGTGGCATAGCCGCTAAAGGGGCGCGAGAAGGGTGGTTCGATGTTGCCAAAATCGAAGGATGGTCTGTAGTACCAAAGCAGGCAGCCAATCCGTATGGCGAGGTTAAAACCGCTTGGATACGGATACATGGCCCCGTAGTCCGGCTGAGCCCTGGCAAGCAGCAAATCATGGACTACGAGACGCGGCTGCAGCGTGCGGGATTATTGCTACATCCTCGGGTCTGTACGCCCTACTCGAAAACTGAGCAGGGTTCTCTATGCACCCTCGATTATAAGCAACATGTGAAGACTGGGGAATGGCAGACTTGGGACATGCGAGTGATACTTCTTCAAGGCAAGAGAGATGAACAGGACGGGGACGGCGTTGAACCATCGCCCATTGACTTTTACTACGGGCTTGTCATCAAGGTCTCGAACATCGGACCGGACTCTGACGAGATCATGAGCAGGGTGGGCTGGATGTTCCTTGAAAAGGATGATGCATATGACATCGTTGAAGACAAGGCTAATTGGAGGGCCGTCACGATTGTATAAAGGCGTAAGTCGTAAAGGCTTCTGAATGCATTTCGTTGATGCGTTTCGCACTCTCTGAAATTCGAGGAACTCACGGGTGTTCCCAAAACCTATAAATGGCATTCTGCAACTGAACCTACCTTACTGGTCTCGGCAACATACTGGGGAGCCCGGGCTAAAGGGCATCTAGCCATGAAAAGTATTAAGGTGATACATTGAACCGCTCCTCCCTCGGCTCACTCATTCGAACAACCAGTGATAACACGAACCTGTCAATACATTCAGTGTGCGAAAGTTTTGAAAACGTTTCGAGACGTCCCTAGTACGTGGTAGATCGTGCAGAGAAACAGAAGCTGAGTTGGTAAATACTCAGTCGATATCATTTGGTATTGTCTCGTATTTGACAAATAACGAATCTTAGATGGAGTACTCCACGCTCACTATACCGCTCGTCGGTACCATACATGTGGCGTCCAGAGTCCTGTGATTAAAGCCTGTTTCCTGTCACCACTCCTTATTATCAAAGAGCAACGCCGTCTTCACATCATATGTACGTGTTCTTCGTCACGCTCACCTTTTTGAAGCCCATTGGCGAGCGCTTTTTTGCTACTGACGATGTGCTCATACATGCTCCGCGTCATGAGATAAATCTTGAATGCAACCTCACAGCTTTGTTCAACCAAACTCCGACCGAAACATTTGGCACGTTGGATTTGGGGGCGAGGCAGGAGATACCGTGATATGGTGTTGAAGCTCGATGATTCACAGCCAGAATAGAAAACAATTGTGGACTACTAGCACCAAGCCATACTTTCAGTATTTGGTATTTCCAAGTAATTAGTCGCAGTAGAGCTGATGTGCTATGATAATCAGGCGACTCCTCGGTAATATTCGGGGAAGAAATGATTGTGAAAATTTGATGTTGCTCACAAGCATCCAGGTATATTTCCTGAACCCACGCCGAATTTTCCATTAAGCACAAATTTGAGATACTGCTCAAAGTGATGTCTCCCACTTTATACAAGAACTCTTGTATGCAGAGCCACGAGGCAGGGTAGTTCTGGGGACCTCTCTGTCTCTATAGACATCTCTCCAGGGATATCTGGAGGGAGTTTACTGCAGAAGGTTGGGTGAGAGGGTGAACGGCAGTTTATTAATCCGCGAAAATTGAAGCTGTTGCTCTATTCAAGAGCTCTTGGAACTGGCTGGAATGGGCGAGCGGACACATTGTTGGCCAGGCTCCTCCAGCATCCTGGCTGAACATGTCGACTCCTGACGTACCAGTGGTCCCGGTAGCTCGGTGCTGTCATCGAGTGCACTATAGACGCAACCTTAATAGGCCTCGGCCTATTCCTATCTCGATTAACATGATCTGTGGATCCAAGAGGAGCAACTTCCTATATAGGGGCGCAGTTGACCGTAATCTTTCTACCAGATACTTGAACCGCTCCTTTTCCCTGTTGATTTTCGGTCCTCCATGAATGACCGACTGATATAAGACTAGCTTGTACTTGTAAATCGACAGAGTACTCGGAGGCCCATCTAGAGCAAGTGTCTGGGCTAACAGTTATGAGAGGCCACAGGTGCAAAGGAAAACATGCGGCGCCCTGGGAGGCGGGGATCATGATTTGGGAAAACTCGCAAGATGTTCTGATGGCTCTGGTGCAGGAATAGACGAGGCCTTCCAAGGTTGTCTGTCTGACACCTTGCGCGCAGTGATGTAATTGTCAAGTTCATGTCCTCGCATTGAGTCACAAGCTCCACGGCCCAGGACAGGTTTGAAACACGAGAAGTCTTGCGCAGAAAGGGCAGAAATATCAAGATACGATTACGAGACGTGATTAACCACTTGTCCAAGGAGATACTCGTCTTGTTGAGAGAGACTCAATGTGTTATTGAAGTCTCGAGGTTGCTACATAGTATTTCACATGGTTCGAGTGTTGTCGAGGAGGACGGAATCTCTGGGAAGGTAAATACTGTCCAATGCAGTTAGCGGAAGCGGGAACGCCCACTGCAGCCTAGGTGCGCTAAACCTTGCTGGGCTCCATCTACTGGGTGCATGCCAGTGTGAGGCTCGAGCATCCGTAACGAAACGAGATAGCCCCCAAACCCAACTCATCAACTGCGACACCACC
The DNA here is from genome assembly GCA_026119935.1 of Endothia cerciana. Classification (NCBI taxonomy): domain Eukaryota; kingdom Fungi; phylum Ascomycota; class Sordariomycetes; order Diaporthales; family Cryphonectriaceae; genus Endothia; species Endothia cerciana. The sequence goes on from JALRMH010000006.1 coordinate 724,890, forward strand.
AGCCTCGACGACGAGCCTCGATCTACCCTGACCACGGCTTCGTCTTCCCCCATCGCCCGGCCTTCTTGGCTCACCAGATTCCTCATCGAGCTACAAGTCCAATGCACGACAAGCGAATGTGATGTCGATGTCCGGGGGCATGAGCCGCGCCGAGCGGTTCGAGGATGAGAAGCGACGCATCATCGACAGCTGTTTCAGCAAGAGAGATGAAGACGGCTCTGGTTCGCTCCCTCTCCAAAGTCCATGCCAATTGCCGGTCGGTTTCCTGTGCTGATGACCAGGTGACAGTCCAGGAGACATATATTACACACCTCAGAATCCTCGAGTTTTCGTCAAACCCCACGAGCCCCCCGCCACCGCAGTCGAGAACCCCCCAGTCAGAGAAGCCCCGTGTCATCATCGTCGCCGTTAGGAAGTCTGGCAGGGTCCGGGTGCACAAGACGAAGGAAAATCTGAACGGCACATTCTCGATAGGCAAGACCTGGAATCTCGACGACCTGTCAGCGATCGAGTCTTATACCGGCCCTAATGTCGCCCCAGACTCCCGCCAGTGGGCAGGAGACAATGGCTTTGTCGTCACTCTCGGCAAGCCCTACTACTGGGAAGCCCAGACGGACAGAGAGAAGAAGTTCTTCATTGCCAGCCTGATCAAGATCTATGGCAAGTACACTGGTGGCCGCGTCCCGGTCCTCACCAACTTCGATCAGCGCGAGCTTGATCAGGTCCTCGGCGGAGCTGCCAGACGGACGCCATCTGCCCAGCAGACTCCAAACCTTCCGTCACCGTCACCTATTCGGCCTCCAGCCTCTCCAGCCAGACCTCCTGTACCTCCGTCCCCCGGCCGGCAGCCTCTCCCCATCCCTGCCTCCAGCCAGGCACCTGGCTCCGTCCCCGGTTTTGATGGCAGCGCCAATGCCGCTTCAGATTATGCCCGGACGCCGTCACGGAGCCCCATGGTCCCCAACAACAGGTCATCGCCAGCGAGTCTTGCCCCTAGCATCGATTCCGCTCGGAACTTCCGAAGTCAAGATCCTTCCTTGAGACAGCGGTTGGCTGTCAATAATGGTAGTCAGGACTCGGTCTCTCTTGCCAACAAGAGCGGAGATGAGAGTCTTCGGCCAAGATCCCGAGGGAGACCGAATGGCACTTCACCCTATGCCAATGCGCCCGAACCTCCTCCGCCTGCTCTAGCTCCCGCTTTCGTTCCGACACCTAGCCCTAGTACAGAGAAGCCCCCGGCGCGAAAACGTCCTCCTATGGACCCTTCGAGGCCCATGGGTCTACCACCAGACGAGAGCCTTGTTCCTGCTCCTCTGAGCAGCACAGCTACACGTCGGGAACCGTCGCGAGAACCCTCCCGAGACCCTGTCGAGCCAAGCTCGCCCGTTGCACCTCCACCCAGAAGCATTGAGCGCATGTCGCCGAGAAAGCCGTCCATGCGATCTCAGCGTTCTGAAGCTGCACCGCCGATAGACGAAATTGCCGCCAAGCCCGTCGAGGCGCCGCCACGGCTCGACACCGCGCCCCTCAAGCCCGGTCTCAATGGCGCCGACATGGACAGACCGACCGCCCCTAGCCCAACGGTACCTCCCTCTGCCACAACACCGTCCGAGACCCCAACTGAGTCGCCTTTGTCGCCCGAGGAAGAACATCGTCCTGGTCTAGGCCCGATGATACGGGCGAGGAAGCCGAAGAATGAGCTAGCAGGGGCCCTGTGGAAAGCTGCGACAGCTGCCAGCGTATTCAAACCTCGTGCCGGAGGAGCCGGCGAAAAGCTACTGAAAGCTGCTCAGAGCCCGAACCAAAGCAACGGACCCGACGGCATCACGGCAGTCGTGCCTGCTCCTCCTCGACCCGAACCTGAGAAGAAACCGGAATCGAGGCCCATGACACCCGAAGTGCCGGAGGTAAAAGTTTCCAAACCAAATGCGAGTCGGCCCTCGAGCATACAGGATCTCAAGAACGTGAAGCCCGAGCCAAAGGTCGAGGCAAAGAAGGCGCCAGGGCCAGAGCCACAGGATGAGCGCAAACGATCCGTCGTGGTCGGCAACGACTTGAAGTACCTCACTACTCTAGGCGTTGACCCGTCGATCCTGGATAAGAAGAGTGCACAGTTTACGGAGTGGTTGGACTTCTTCTCTTGGGTTCCCGGTGATAAGATGCGGTCGCTCAATTTTGATGAAATGAAGATCGACCTTGACCGCGAACTCAACAAAGCACAAGCAGGCGGCTGGCTGGCTCGGTTCCAAGAGGAGGATGAGCGAGTAAACGGCATCAAGAAGGGTATTGACACCGCAATCGAGGAGTGCGAAGAGCTGGATAACCTCCTGACCCTATACGGTGTCGAGCTTTCTGTGAGTGTACCCAGGCCGTCCTTGGCTTCTTGGCCTTCATTTAATATCTGTTACAGACTCTTCAGGACGACATTGCCTATATTGAAGCCCAAGGCCAAGGTCTACAGGTCCAGGCCGCTAACCAGAAGCTGCTCAAGAAAGAGCTGGAGTCCTTACTGGAGACGTGCGCCATCACTGCGAACGACCTGCAGGCCCTGTCGGTGGCGCCTCTGGACAATGTGAACGGCGTTGAAGACGTCGAGACCGCTCTTGTTACACTGTACAAGGCTATGCACAAGATTGACCCGAGCATGGGCAGTAGCGACGCGATCAAGACTGGCGACGCGAGCAGCGACCAAGCAATCGACTTCAACGGCGACTATGCGAAAATGCGAATCGTCCAGGAAAAGAAGCAGATGTACTTGCAGGAAAGCGCAATGTTCATGCAGCGACTTGTCGAGTTCATGGCCAGGGAGTTTTCGGTGGCCTACGAGGAGGTCAGACGAGCCTTGAAGGGCGCACTGCACAAAAAGATCGACCCCCATAATCATGATGCTGGCCGGGACCTGCTATGGAAGTATGACCCACTGATGCTCTACGCCCGGGACGTGGATTTGGACAACTGGAACCGATTGATACAAGAGTATCAGGATGCAAGTCACCCGACGTATAAAATGGAGTTCCGGGACGCCTTGGATTCATGGAAGAGAAACGCGCGGAAGACAACAGGAGAAGACGCCCTCCTCTTCACGATGGAGCAGGAGAAGAAGGAGGAAGGTATCGCCACGGCTGCTAGGAAACTCACCGTGAAGCGAAGCCAGACGCTCGCTAGAATCCGCTCTCCGCTGGGCGACAGCAAAGGAGATGCCAGCAAGAGCGCAATCGACTTGTCTCGAAGCTCACCATATGAGGTGTTTGCGGGTGTGCTCGAAGACTTGCTCCCCCTGGTCGAGATGGAGCAGAATTTTATCATCGACTTCTTCCATGCCACGACTCTAGAGCAAATAGACTTTCCCGATGCTGCGGCGGCAGTCAGTCCTCGGGATCGCAGGGGCAATGACCTCAGGAGGCATAGGCTCATGGAACCCGATCGAGATTTGGCGCGAAGGGTAACGCGGTCGATGGAGGTAATCTTTCCGTTCTTGGAGAAAGACCTCGGCAACCTGGTGGACTGGGTTTTGGTGCAAAGTCCACTGTAGGTCTTCCTCTCCTTACATCGGCGGAGTACCGGAGTACACGAGACTGACATGTTCACAGGCAAGGCGTCGGCGTCATGGCCAGCCTTGAGCGGAAGCTCGCAGACATTGCGCAGTCCAACCAGGAGTTCCTCAACACGGTGTTGCAAAAGGTTCACGGAAACCTCACCAGCAAGTTCAAGAGATTTGTCGAAGACCAAATCCGTGCCATCGAAGACACCAAGGTCAAGATCAGTAAGCGCAAAGGTGTCATCGCCTTCATGCGCGTCTTCCCGCCCTTCAGCATGGCCGTGGAGAACATGCTTGCCGGCATTGACCCCAACCTGAATGTCCGTCGCACCGTCGACCGCGAGTACGACCGCATTCTGAAGTCTATGTTCGACTCACTGAAGATTATCGCGCGCGAAAACCCGGCCCTAGGCAACACGGCTGCTGGAGCTGGGGCAGACCCCGAAGACAAAGAGGCATTGAACTACCACATCCTGCTGATTGAGAACATGCATCATTACATCGAAGAAGTCGATACGCAGGGCCTCGAGACCCTCGAGAAGTGGAAGTCGGCGGCACAAGCTGAGCAAGACGAGCACATTTCACGCTACCTCGACGCAGTGATGCGCCGGCCTCTTGGCAAGCTGCTCGATCAGATTGAGAATATTGAAGGCCAGCTCAAGAATGGCAGGTCGCCCGCAATGATTGCCATGCAGGCATCCAACAACAAGGCCACGTTCGACAAAGTGCTGCTGCATTATGACGCACGCGAGGTGCGCAAGGGCATCGAGGCGCTGCGTAAGCGTATTGAGAAGCACTTTGATGAGAATCCTCGTCTGGCGGACATGATCAAGAGGGCGTGCGAGGGGTATTATGGGGAGGTGGATCAGAGGATCGGGAAGATCATTACAGAGGTGTATGGCGGTGAGACTCTAGTGGAGTGGCCGCGCATGGAGGTTAAGAATGCTTTCAGGTAAGGCAAGGCGGGTTATTGATGGGCTAGCCTTGCGTTGTTTTTACGGGCCCCCGTGAGATACCATACCGTTATAGAATATGCATCAGGGAACCGATATATGTCCCTACCGCTCACTTCGCTTCCTCACCCGTCACATTCTCTTCATGGTAGGCTATGAAGTGGTTGCGGTTGAGATGTCGTCACACTTTGTAGCATCTCAGCCGTGCTCGCTCAGTCTGCCGGCAATACACACAGAGACACAACGGATTTTCTCTCCCCTGGTAGGAAGATAACGACACAACCACAAGTTGATCTCTCTGCGCTCTCTCACCATTCTGACCGTTGTCAACGACGCCCCAGACACCACAGGCCAGGCTTAACCTTGTCGCGCGAAGATGGGACGATTTCATCGGAACGGCACGGCTGGCGGTCTGCAGCCCCAATTGGTGCGTGGGGAGAGCCAAGGTGAAACACTCCGTGTGCAGAGTAGCCGCCCCAGCGAGGCTGAAGCAGCTGAAGCATAGAGCTCTAACACCAAGGCGAAACCCCACTTCGCCTTTTCAGGCAAGCTTGCGACTGTGCGTGTATTCGTGCAGAAGGCTTATTTACTGGTGCATGAGATATGGAGAGTTTGGGATGAGATGGTACTTGAGTAAGATGATTTGATGACACCAGATCATTGTTTGGGAGGGTGCACCGCCTCGGTGGTATGGATATACTCTCTGTGGTCGCCGTGACAGATTGCGTCCGTCCCCGAACAGGTCCTCGCCGGACTGCTCAACAGATTAACCTGGTGTCGCGAGTATCCAGAATCGAGCGGACCGACGACCTTCGACTATCACTCCTTCTCACCGTCGAGCTAGTGATATCTCGGGCCCAACCGCAGCAGACGCCGCAATGCGGTCCCTCAGCATATCAAGGCTCCTCACCACCCTCCTCCTCCTCCTCACAGCAGCACACCTGACCCTCGCCGCACCGGAAGTGATAATACCACCTCTGCATGACAAGAGAGGCCTGGGCGGCCTCTTTGGCGAAGCCGCCGCGAACATCAGCGGCGAGATCTCAGACCTCATCACCGACGCGACCTCATTGTTGCAGAGCTTCATAACGGTGTTGGAGGAGCTGCACAACGCTACGAACGAGAATGACCTCGTGAGCTTGCTAGGCCTGGACATACCAGGTGCCGAGGACGACAGCACTTCGGTGACGAACCAGACGGTCGGCGCTGTGGGTGCGAATGCGACGTGTCCCGGGATGGCGGTGTTGTTTGCCAGAGGCACTGGCGAGCCAGGTATGGCCGCTCATGCAGTTCAGCCCGAGCACGGAGAGGCGCTAAGGGGCTCAGAGGAAGTGATTGACACTCATCCGCAGGAAACGTGGGTCTCTACACCGGGCCGTCCTTCTTCACCGCGCTCCGGAACTATGTCAACGGGAGCACATCGGTCGCGTTCCAAGGAATTCCCTACCCGGCCTCCATACCCGGGTTCCTGGCAGGCGGTTCGCCCTTCGGCTCGGCGGTGATGGCGGCGCTCGTCAACAAGACGGCCGCCGCCTGTCCCAGCACCAAGGTCGTCCTGGCGGGGTACAGCCAGGGCGCCCAGGTCGTCCACAACGCCATGAGCCTCATCAACAACGGCACCCTCGCGTCCCTGGCGGCCACCACCACCCCCTCAACTACGAGCAACACGACAACCGCGGCACAGCAAAGCGCGAACGCCGCCCAGCTCGACTCCCGCGTCACGTCCGTCGTGCTCTTTGGGGACCCGCTAAACGGGACCGCGGTCTCGGGGATCCAGAGCGAGCGCGTGCTGTCCCTGTGCAACGCGCAGGACGACATCTGCGCTAAGCATGGCGATATCGTCACGCTGGACCACCTCACGTACAACCAGGATGCCCCCCAAGCTGCGATGTTTGTGATGCAGAAGAGCGCGCTGGGTATGGCGAGCAACGACGCCCAGAATCAAGGAATGGTATGCCGTCCTTTTCTTCTTCTTCTTCTTCTTCTTCTTCTTCTTCTTCTTCTTCTTCTTCTTCTTCTTCTTCTTCTTCTCCTTCTCCTTCTCCTTCTCCTTCTCCCTCTCCTTCTCCTTCTCCTTCTCCCCATCACGCCCAGCATTCTCTCGGATTTCATAAGACATGTTTGAGGCATCCAAAACCCCGTTGACTATCCGGAAGAGATTCTTATATGGCCAATTATATGCTGACAAAAGCCCAACACAGGGTAATGTACCGGCTGTGAAGACCACGGAGGCGGTGAACGGGGGAATGCAGATCGGGACCGGGGCGAGTTTACCCGTTACGGGATTCTTTAAGTTAGGAAAGGGAGGATGAACGGGCATGAAGGAGAAATACTGAAGGTCATCTTCTTTTTCGTCATTTCCTTTCAGGATAGTTGGAAGGATACCCCTGGGTCGGCACTCGTCACGGCCTGTTTTCTGACACTCTCGAGCTTGGATACTCAGGGAGTCGGCGTCAGGCATATACTCATAGCACTGCATACTCAGCGTCATGTCTGCCTCCGATTTCTTGAGACAGGCCTTCACAGCTCATCGAGAGTCTGCTCTCCTTTCATGTCAACAAAACCGTATGCTTTGACGACCTCGTCGCTTCTCGGCCACCACTCCGGATCGACATCCCGGCCGTCTCTCAACACGGCCATCGTCATCATTGCGTCCAATCATTGCGTCCAATCGGTCCTCCACGACCCAGACCATATCCGCCTTGACAGTGTCATCCCCCTCTCTCACGCCGGCCTTCTGCGCATTTGATCCCTCGATCAGGTCCTAGACCTTGAAATTCCTAACCGATGCCGGATCGGAGCCCAACTCGAACCGATGCCAGTCTTCTCCTCATGAGCTGCATCCCATACCGGGCCAGGCAATTTTCGGATGGAACAATCAGGTCTTCCCGGAAGAACGCGCCGTACACCTCCTCGTACGCCTCCCTCCCGATGGACTTGGTCACCATTTCCTTCAGCAGGTCCGGCGTACAGGGCTTGCCGTCCCTCCTCAGCTTATACAGGTCTACAATGACGTCGTCCAGGGAGTGCTTGGCCCCGGTAGCGCTCCATATCATACCTTCCAGTTGCACGCAGAGCATGAACCCCCGGTAGTACGAGACCCGCGTGATATCCGCGTGGGACCAGAACCTCTCCAGCACCTCGACGTAGTCTATGTTGAGCACCCACTCCGGCGCTGTGTAGTACGCCTGGGCGTAACTGTTCATGACCTCGATCACCACCTCCGGGTGTCGGGGCCGTAGTAGAGGCCCACTAGCTCACCCCACGAAGGACGCGACCCCCTCGACGTACCACGCGCCCTCGTCCTCCTGCCACCTGGGCTGTCTCCTCCCGGGCGGGTCCGGCTCGAACAGCGCGGACTCGTGCACCACCTCGTGGGCCAGGAGGTCCGCCATCATCGTCGGCGGGTTGTACGCGGCGCTGCCGGCCGAGTACTCGAGGAGGAAGCTGAAGGTCGCGCCCGTGCCGCCGCAATTAGACTCGACCCTCCGGAAGAACACCCGGAACGGGTCCTTTGTCTCGAGTTACGAGGCCAGGCACGTGTGCATGTCGCGCGTCTGCTCCGCGAGGGCGGTCACGCTGTAGGGCGAGGGCTCGAGCCAGTAGGCGGCGAAGACGGTGGGGGAGGAAGCGGCGGTCAGCTCGGCGCCCCAGCTCGGGTACCGCTCGAGGTAGCCGACTGCGAAGACGCCGCGGCTGATGAACCTGTCGGCGGTCCCGTTCACGTTGACTACCGGATCGTCGCCCAGGGGCCATACCCCGTAGACCCCAGGCGGGGCGTCGCCGAGGTCCCATTCCAGAGTGGTGTTCCGCACCTCCCGCCATCCTTCATCGCCCTCGGTGGCGGTAAGTGACAGGCCGTCGTCTTCTTCATCATCATCATCATCATCATCATCATCATCATCCAGAGGGGGCGGGAGGGGAATGAAGCCGATACCTTGGCTGATCAGCCCGCCACCCGAGACGTCCCTCCTCAGCTCGATCCGGGTCCCGGCTGGGGTCCTCTCGTCTGTCCTGCGGTATGGCGCCGTTAACGACACGATGATCTCCGTCTCTGCGCCGTGCCCAGCCTCATCGATATACCACACCCTCGGGCCCGTCTTTGGGTCCTTGTCACGGTACGACAGCCGGACGGGATTACCCCGGCTGTCCCGCGCGGCGAGGGGGTTCATGTCGTTGTCATACCGCGCCGTGGGGACCCCGGATACCTCCTGCGGGAGGGTCAGCAGCGGGTCCTCCGGTGTGAGGCACTTCTTTGGCGAGACGAGGGTCACGGTAATGTCTATGGCAGTCGGCTCTGGCCGGCCGGACGTGTCGTCAAAGATGGGCTTCAGATTCAGGTGCAGCGAGGGCAGCTCCTACGGGGCCACTGGCGCCCGTGGCGTCCTGCTCGACACCGAAGATGCCCACAAGATCTCGAGGCCTATCTGGCGCCGAGAGTCCCTGCGCGGACGGAGACAGGATGGTCGAGGCCAGCAATGTTGTTGTTTGATGTGAAAACGCACCATATTGGCCGCCGGGGGGACAGAAGCAACATGGTGACCAGACCGCCCTTCCAATGTGGCAGACAGTCGGTCGCCAAGGGAAACATCTTGCTCTTCCTTTCTGAAGGAGGCAAAAGAAAAAGACAAGAAAACTAACTACACATCTATCCGGCCTCCGATCTTCCAGAGAAAAGGTCGTGTTGGACAAGCTGCCTAATTAACAAAGTCAGACGGGTATGCATCTACCAGACGCCCCTGCTAATTAGTGCCGCTCGCGTTGCGCACCGGAATTCTGTGCTGTGAATCTGGGAAATCTTAGCAATGGGGCCAGGGGCAGGAGAGGTGATTCACAGTGCTTCCATGCCGTCTCTCTTTGATCTGGCGTGTAGTAGGCCAAGATCGCCGGCATGATCGATGACTCTGTCCTTCATTGATCGCTTACTAGAGATTGAGACTCCTAAGCCCATGAGCAGACCATGATGGCACAGTCTGGTAGCATAATCATAAGCTAGATGTCCAATCATGACGAGGCGGGGGGTTTGGCCGAATTTGAAGCGGTATGGTGTGGAGAGAATACTTGACGTATTACGACAGCAATTCAGACGTCAGCTTTGGAACTGCTAATTAAGGGCTCGATAAGGACGGTCAAAGCCCATCTGGGCATCAATTGCACCCAGTGTAGGAAATTCCCGTCTGTTTGGGAACGGTCTCATGCTGAGGAAATCATCTCTGATAAAGTGCCGAGGATTCAAGGCTGGATACAAGCTAATTATGCTTCTCCGAGATAGCTATATAGTCCGGACCAAATCGATGCAAGACAGGCTTGCGAATTCGATCCACATAGGCCTCCGTTGGCTTGCGGACCAAAAATTTCTCCCAGGTGGCCGACGTTGTTTTGAATTGAATCGGAGCGGAGGTCAGAAGGCACGCAAAGAGCCGACCGACGGCCAAAACGCTCTCGCGGTTCCACACGCAGCATGCTGAACCTCCTCCCTGATATACCGTCGAAAAGTGTCTCTCCAGACCAGACTGGTCACCGGCATCCTGCTCAGCATTCTCTAGGATCCCGTCAACGCTGATTTTTCCAGAAGCAAGCGGGCTGAGCAGTTCGCCGGCAAGACTGAGAGGTCTGCCCTCACTTACGCGTACTTCTCCATAATAGCCTTCAACTGCTGCAGGTCAATAGCATCGATCTTGTTACCCTTGTGCCCGGACGTCGTCTGCGCCATGCATATGGCGTTGTAGATAGCCTCCTCCGTGGCATCGGCGGCAGCCTCGAACAGCGCGTTGATGCTCTGGTCGTCTACCACCTCGACCCCCAGCGCCCGCGCCCTGAACGGGTCCACGACCCTGCCCCCGGCAGTGACCGTCTGCACGGGGATCTTGTTTGCCGTAGAGAAGGCAAGGAACAGATCCCCGGATGGGTTATGGCCGTAGCCTCCCACCCTCGCCAGGCCGACCGTCGCCCTCTTGGCGAGGCGCTCGAGCTGCGTCGGGTGCAGCGGCGCGTCGGTCGCCAGGATGACGATGATGCTCCCGTCCTTCTTGTCCTTCTCCCTGTCGACCTCGGCCTGCTGCCTCAGGGCGGCGGCGTCGGCGTCCCTCTCGCGCTGCTCCATGATGACCCTCCCGACGGGGACGCCCGTCACGCGGAAGTCTCTGATGCGCCCGTAGTTCGCCTGGACCAGGGCGGCGACCGTGTAGTCCTTCTGCGGCACGCTCCCGTCCGCCTCGGGCAGCCCGAGGCCCGGAACCACGCGGCTGCTGGTGCCCGTGCCGCCCTTGAAGCCCTGGCAGAGCATGCCCGTGCCGCCGCCGGTGCAGCCCTCGGGGGTGAGGTCCGGGCTCGCCTCGGCGATGCCCCGCACGACGTGCTCCGGCCTGACCGCGAAGGCGGTCATGTCGTTCAGCATCCCGTCGAAGGTCTCGGCCACGACGGGCAGCAGGAACCAGCCCACGCCCCCGTCCTCGTCGCTGTGGTGCTCGACGGCGTAGTCGTAGATGCCGCGGTAGGCCTCGCCCACGGAGAAGGAGTTGGTCAGCACGATGGGGGAGTGGAGGAGGCCCGTCTCCTGGAGCCAGTGCGAGCCTGTCATCTCGCCCGACCCGTTGAAGCGGAAGACGTTGGCGTATACGGCGTGGTTGAACCAGCCCTTGTGGGGGAGGATGACGGTCACGCCGGTGTTGACGGAAGGGTTGGAGGAGGGCTGGAGCGTGGTGGTGTGCGTGAGCACGCCGGCGACGTCGGTGATGCCATTGAGCCGCCCGGGAGGCCAATTGCCTATCTTGAGGTTGGGGAGGAGGTCGCGAAGGCGCTGCCTGGGCTGCGGGGAGGCTGAAGTCGCTGGTGAGGCCATGGTCACGGTCTGTGCCCTCGATGGACGTTTGCCACGCAAAGGTTTGGGGGGGAGAAGCAGCTAGAGATCGAACATCACGAGGAACGAAGCCGTGTTCAGCGAGACGGTCTATATACTTACGTGCCAAACGGCGTGACTCATTATCACTCAGGGTCGCTCACCTCAACCCCTCAATAATAAGACGGTGGAAAGATCTGGATGGCGGGGTCGTGAGAGGAACATGTAGTGCAACGAGGCTGGTTCAGTCTACATCAGTTGAAGGAGTAAGCAGGGTCTTCCGGATTCAGTCGATGTGAGCAGCAGGCGAGGCTGGTATCAAGTTTAGGTAGTTCCCGGTCGTGCCATCCGGAGGCGATGAATTATACTCCTCGAGACTTGTTCCCTTGCAACTCAACTAGTGGCACTCAGGATTGGCATTAGAGTTGCGCCACAGCATCTTTTTTTTTTTTCTTCTTTTCTCTTTCTTCCCTCTCCTCCATCCCTTCTTCCTCGAACGGCGGGTATTGCGGGACGGCATCAGCGGGGTTTTGGTCCAAGGGGGCCGGCCTTCTTCGATCTACCGTCCTCGCCCTGCCTGATGTTCCCCCTTTTTTCGCTACGTAATGAGTAGATTACCCCAATCGGAAGAGGAGGACCTGATACCTACTCATAGTACCATAGTACATTGAATTGAGATGCTGTTTGGCCCGATGGAGGCGGTATTTATGGAGGAGTGCCGTGTCACTTATCCGGCAACCGAGTCTGGGGAAATAACGCGGGGTCTCGACACCAATCCCCACAAAGAAGAATCGCCCCCCCTCCCCCCCAAAGTTGTATCATGAGTGTCTTCTACGGCTTTTCCGAGTATTCACGGCTATGATAATTGGAGTTCCGGTGAGGGGTGCACCAGTTCCTCGGATCCCAACCAATCTCGAGAACATCAAAACACACGACGCCTATTCCTCGAGCCTGATCATCCCTCCGTAGGCCGCAAGGTATAAGAGAAGGTAGTACGTATACAGATGCGATCATCATGACGCCGGCCATTCGCATAGTTCCAGGCGTAAGTACACGCTCTCGTGTTCGTGTCTGCTCATCCTGTGAGACCCCGGGACCACTACTAACATCATCCCCCCCGTCCCAAGGCCGCCACGAAGGCGGTGAACCTGCTCAGGGCCGTGCAGTTCACCCATCCGCCCTCGTGCCCATGCCACTCCAACCCGGGCCACCACCACAATCATGGCCCGCATCCCGCCGTGCGGCGGTACGCCACGCCGCAGGATGACTCACAGCTCAAGGAGTACGCCTTTGAGATGGCCGCCTCGGCCATCCGCTTCGGGCCCGGCGTCACCCGCGAGGTCGGCATGGACTTCAGGAACATGGGGTCCAAGCGGGTCTGCGTGGTGACGGACGAGACCGTGGACAAGCTGACCGCCATGGAGCAGGTGCGCGAGGCCCTGACCAGGGAAGGGGTCAACTTCCGCGTGTTCAACGGGACGAGGGTGGAGCCCAAGGATAGCTCGTACGCTGAGGCACAACCCACCCGATGCTGGTCTGCCCGCTTGTCTCCCTGGGCTGACCCGGCTGCAGTATCCGTGAGGCCATCGACTGGGCCAAGCCCTTCGACCCGGACGCGTTCCTGGCGGTGGGGGGCGGCTCCGTCATCGACACCGCCAAGCTGATGAACCTCTATACGTCGTACCCGGACGCGGACTTCCTCGACTTCGTCAACGCGCCGCTCGGCAGGGGGCGGCCCATCGACAAGCCCCTGAAGCCCCTCGTGGCCGTCCCGACCACCGCGGGCACCGGCTCCGAGACCACGGGGACGGCCATCTTCGACCTCGTCTCCAGGCGCGCCAAGACCGGCATCGCCCACCGGAACCTGAAGCCCACCCTCGGCGTCTGCGACCCGCTCAACACGAGCACCATGCCCGCCGCCGTCAAGGCCAGCTCCGGCCTCGACGTGCTGTGCCACTCCCTCGAGAGCTGGACCGCCATCCCGTACCACGAGAGGACCCCGCGGCCCGCGAACCCGATGCTGCGGCCCGCGTACCAGGGCGCCAACCCCATCAGCGACATCTTCTCGCTCAGGGCCCTGAAGGACTGTGTCAAGTATCTGCCGCGCGCGGTCAAGGACCCGGGGGACCTGGAGGCGCAGAGCCAGATGCTGCTGGCCGCCACGCTGGCGGGCGTCGGGTTCGGCAACGCCGGTGTGCACCTGTGCCATGGTGGGTTGCCCCCCCCACCCCCCCTCCCATTCTTTCTTCTCCTTCCCCGTGATGGTCTGCCCCGGAGAGTACACGAGGAAGGTTTGGCTTGAGGCTGATCCTTCTCCGTCTCGGAAACGCGACAGGCATGTCATACCCCATCTCGGGGCAGAACCCGGGCTACCGACACGCTGGCTACCAGGTGACGACGCCCATCATCCCGCACGGCGTCTCCGTGGCCGTGACCTCGCCCGCCGTCTTCCGGTTCACCGCCGCCTCCAACCCGGACCGCCACCTGCAGGCCGCTGAGTGCTTCGGCGTCGACGTCAGCAACGTGAAGCGCGCGTCCGCTGGCGAGGTCCTGGCCGACGCCCTCCGCCGGTTCCTGGCCGACCTCGGCGACCAGCCCGCGGGGCTCCGCCAGCTCGGCTTCGGCGCCGAGCACATCGACGACCTGGTCGAGGGCACCATCCCCCAGCAGCGCGTGCTGATGCTGGCGCCGAACCTGGCGAGGGAGCTGGAGGCCGAGAGGGAGCAGCTGAGGGGGCTGTTCGAGGCGTCCATGGCATACTAGCGGGCGTCCCTGGGCTGGTTCGTCCCCTGTGTGACTTTTGCGCAGTGCGGGAAGCGCCGCACTGCGGTCGAAAGGAAGTCCTAAGATTATTCCTGCGTCTCTGTATGCTGTCGCGGGGTAAAAGCACAATTCGTCGTCGTCAGGCCCCACGGCAATGACCATGGCGGACTTTCGTGGAGGCCACCCCGTCCTGCCGATCGGTACAGACCATTGATAGAACCGTGTCATCTACGAGTCGGAGGACCCTCACCAAGTCTTTACCAAAGCCTGGCTGAGCAGGATGCAACGCAGCGAGAGAGAATCTAGAACGAGGAACACAACGCATGGGCAAGGTCGAAATGAAAACATGTTGCGCTGGCTAGTTGCACCTACCCTGATTTGGGGGGGTCATTGATTCTGATTGTGAGGTGGGTATCATTGATCACTTATGACCGAGATTGGCGAGTCCAACTTGAACTCTAAAGTGGCACACAACATCGCCTTGGCGCCCAACACCTGAAAATGCTCCTATCCATCTTCCAGAAATCGTTGAAGGACGGAATGTCAATACTCCACTGACCCATGTTCACCGCATTGAAGACTACGCCCAGTGAAGGAGGATCTCCCCTTCTTGCCCAATCTCGATTGCGGGCTTGCAATACTCACGCAGGCGTCGCACCGCCTCCTCCCAGGGACGTGCGCTCTGACTAGCACGGCCTCCTTGTACTGAAATCCACGGATCGCCGCTATGCCGAGCTTGTCGATCGCCGCCAGATGATCAACGCAGCCAATCCGGCACACGCCGTCGCTCCCAAGGCCACGTACAGGCTGGTAATATCGGGAGGCGGCTCCTCGCTCTTCGGAAACGCTGTAGAGGGGTTCGTGGCCGCCTCCGCAAGCGCGACGAACGACTCACTGATGCTGGCCCATGTGACACTGACATGCAACGGCGTTGGCATCATCAGGCTGGACGTGTATACGTCCGGCTGCGACTCGCAGCGCTGCGTCGTCTTGTCCTTGTCGGCCTTCAGAGCCACGTAGATCGAGGGCATCTCGTCGAGCTGCGGGAGCTTGCTCCGCAGATCAACTATGTGTGAGAACGAGTCTGGATCCGACGAGTCGTATGTGTAGCAGATGAGGTCGCACGCGTCGAGACGTGCGCGGTTCTCAAGGATGGCCGGCTCCAGCTCGCCTAGCTCCTCCAGGATCAGGTAGCATTGCTTGCCGCCCTGAAGCTCAACACTGTTCACGGCACGCCGCGGCTTGATTGTTGGATGGTAGAGGGAGTCGAAGGGGCGGTTGAGGAAGGCGTCCAGGAGGGAGGATTTCCCGGCCCCTGCACCGCCGAGGACGTAGCAGAGAACGACATTGCGCTCGACGCGGCCAGGACGCCGTCTTCTCTTCCGTGCTTTCGTTACCTTTAGGGCACTTGGCGTCGACTCCTTGGGGTTGGATGCCTCGAAACCGAGGTATGCCAGGTATTCGAGCGTCGTCTTGGGCTCGAGGAAGGTGGTCATGCTCCACTGGGCGAGCCATCCCTGGAGCGTGATATGCCCGGCTTCGTTCCGGACGGTGGAAGATGGGAAAGAAGCATCCATCCATGACTGGGGCAGGCCAGGCGTGGGCCTGAAGAGCGCTGCCAATTCCTCATCGTTCAGCCCTCCGTCATTGTCCTTGTCGAAGAGCAGGAACATGTCCACAAAGAATCGGTATCCCGCGGGACTCAGCTCCGCAGACGCATACTCCGGAACGTCGAATTTGGGGTGCAAGAAGCTGTCCTCTAGGCTGAGGCTGTCGGTGTAGTGGTGCTTCCGCAGTATGATCCATATGGTCTCATGGCGACCCTTCTCCGCATACATCTTGTTCAGGCGGAGAAAGCCTGCAAGGTCAATGCCTTTCCCGGTATTTGACCCTGGCGACATCTTGCTGACGGTCGATTTGATGTTCTCGAGGTCCTCCGGGGACAGGGACCTCCCGAATGCTTTGGCCTGGAATTCGTGCATCTCCTCATCGCTGAGATAGCCGTCCTGGTCCTTGTCGCTCAGGTAGAATATCCTCTTCAGGGCCGAGACACACGCCGGCTTCAGATTCCCCTCCTTGTAGTCAAAGAGTGGCGCGATTGGGTGTGTCACCGCCTTCTGGCAGAGGAAGAAGACCTCGTTCACATTTCTGTGCTCCCTAGCGCTCGTCCTGATGCAGGAGTCAATCTCCCGGAACTCGTGCATGACCGGAAGTATCTCATCGTCAACGATCTGCGCAGTGTTGCCATCCCCTGTCAGGTCCGACTTGTTGGCGCACAGAACCACCGGCACGTTGACGCCGAGGGACCTGAAGTAGGGCATCCAGAAGAGGGCGACCCGCTCGTAGCTGTAGTGGTCGGAGTAGACAAGCAATATGACATTGGACTTCCGGATCTCTTTGCGCAGGGTATTCCGGTCCTGTGGTCGGGCGGACGTGTCGACGATGGTTGTGGTGACGTTCTCTGGGGTGCCGATGGTCGGCGGGATGGTGATCTGAGGTAGGACGGACTGTATCTTGTTCGCGACGAAGACATCCTTGACGAGGGAGGCTATCAGGCTGGACTTTCCCGTGCCCTCGTCACCACAGACACATATTCGCACTGGGGGGCAGACATGTCAGCAGCATGTCCACAGGGCGGCGCACTCGAGAGCGGGGTGGCCCGGGGCGGGGCAGGCCTGGGCGTACCTGTAGCCATGATAGCAGCGGGTTGTTCCTATGCCATACCAGAGGGGTGTCGTGGGAGATACAACGCCGGCGGGAGACGAGGGGATACCAGCTGCTGGTCGCCGGAAAGCTATGCGAGGAGCTGTCCGGAAGAACGTCGCCTGGGGAAGAGATCCGGTCGCGGGATGTCTGATGCAGCTTGGCCCAGGCGCCCAGACCAGTGCAGCAGATTCTTGTTCGTCTGAGGCCTCTCCTGGAGGCAATGGCGCTGCGAGAGACAGTCTGGTCCTTCAGCGCTCCGGAAACGAAGCTTGTTCAGTCAGTGGGCACGAAGGGACGGTCGCGAAGGGAGGGATGGATGGTGTGAACTTGAGGTGGTGCGAGTCGCCAGTCGGGAGACCAGGTATGGTAACCCCCGCGGGTCGACAACCACTCACAAGCTCAGCACCTGGCCCGTGACACCTCGTTTTCAACCCCAAACTGCTCCTGGTGAACCCTGAGCGGCACGGGCGGCTCCCACAGCTGCGAATGTACCGCAAGCCACCAGATTTTGACGACGGTGGCTGACTCAGTTGGCGGCCTTCTGCGTCAATGGAGACTGCCTCGCTCGGGATACTGAGGGCCGAGAGGGCTGTCTCCCAAAGCAACAGCCAGCCAGCCCAGCCAGCCAGCCAGCCAGCCAACCAGCACTAGCTCGTCCTCAGCTCACGGCAATACGAGCGAGGGTGGATTGTCGTCTAGAGTGTCCGAGCCTGATGACCACGAAAGAGGCGCCTCGGAAGCCCCGGGGCCATCTGGACGTGTCTCATATGGCTGGGGCAGGGCGGTCTGTGTTGACTGAGAGGCCGTGGAGCAGATAACATGTCGAGAAGATATCAAATTGCATCCGAACCAAAGGTGCAAGGTTCCCCTCATTCCCCTCCAGATCATACTTACCACACACACACACACACACGTGCCACAGTGCTGGGACCGATTACTATGTATAAGCCCCATTACCCCAGATTGCATGCCATTAGTGGCTGCTTGGGGGCTGGAGAGTCAGGGGTCCCAGGGCCTCTCCATCGTTCCTTCAGCCCATTGTAGAAATATCTACCGCCGTCGTTGGCTTTCTCCATTCTTCTCATCGACATTGTTCATCTCCTGCTCCTGCTCTCAGGCTTCATTCAGATTCGCTCGCTCGTTTCTTCTACCACAGCACCCGTGAACCGGGTCGTGGCCGCCATACAATCTTGGGATCACCTCTCCTCGGCAGGCTCGGCAGGCGGCCTGGCCCTCTCCCTCCCTACCTTACTGAGCTGATCCTCGTTCTTCCGGACGGCAGCGCACAGCCGCTAATCTCCTGCTGTCCTGCGGCCCTGCGACCCGACGACGAGCACAGGCGGGTGTCGGAGCTGCATGACGAACGAGCTCCATCTGAAGCCCTCCGAGTGCCTCTCAGGGTTACAGTACAGCAACCACCTTGCGCATCCACAGGGATCAGTTTTATGGGTCGCAGCGGCTAGCCAACCTTAAGATACACCTCCTCTCCCCAGGAGACCACCTCCCTCCATAGTCTTGCCGCCATGTTGTGAGATACCCTCCCCTTTCATCTACCGGGTCCATTATAGTTACTATCTCGTCCGAGGGATCAGCATGACGAGCCTCTCGCTGATCACAGCCCTCAGCGTCCTTCCGCCTCCCCCGCGGTATCCCACCCAGGCCGCTTACAATGCCGCCCTCGGTGCTGGCCATATACCGCCCATGATCGAGACCAACAACATCCTCTCAAACCCCGAGGATCACTTCTTGGTCGGCGAGGGTGAGCTGCCCCCGAGCACCGGTCCTACGAGTGCGCTTGCGTCTCACCGCGCCCAGGCTAAACTGTGTGGCGCGTCACAGGTACCTATGTGCTGAAGGAGGACCTGCACCTTGCGACGCCTCCTCCGCACCCGTCAGAGGCACCAATAGTAAACCCGAACCCCCTTGCAACCAGCCCACAGCCGGCAACGGCAGGGACCAAGGTCTCGTTGCTGAATCTGGATGCTCGCCCGCCGCCCTTCTTCTACAGGGACATGTCGGCGACGAGCCTGGGCCACTCGAGCATCCAGGAGCATCCCAGCGAGGATGACTCGAGAGACCCGACCCTGAGCGGGAGCGAGGGCCGCGCCAATTCCAGCGAGGCCCCTCAGTCTCTAGGGTCCGCCCCGGCTTTTGGGGAGGGAACCTCGCTGCTCGCGCCGCAGAACCCCAAGGATGCCGGCAAGAGGAAGAAGCCGAAAAACAACATGACCAAGAGTAACTCATCGTTCATCAGCAGGGTCATTGTCCATGAGTCGCTTGCCAAGAGGATGCAGGAGCGGCCGGCGGATGGGGTATATGCCTTTGCCAATATCAACCGGGCGTTTCAATGGTTGGATATGTCCGCTTCGAAGAAGGTTGGTCAGATGGTACCAGTCGAGCTGCGCGTGATCCTGAGTTCGGCTGACCCGAGGGCAGGACGACTATCTTACCAAAGTTCTGTTTACAAAGGCGCATTGCCTGTGTCACGATGTGAATAAGGTCACCAGAGCCCCGAACCACATCGATGTTATCATGGGCTTCTCGACGGGCGAGATTATATGGTGGGAGGCCACGTCACAGCGATACGCCCGGCTTAACAAGAATGTGAGATTGTCCATGTTCATTTCATTCCTGGCACCCGCAACTGACGGCAATAGGGTGTCATAAACGGAACCCCAGTATCACAGATCAAATGGATACCCGGCTCAGAAAACCTCTTCCTCGCATCGCACATGGATGGCTCCCTGGTGGTCTACGACAAGGAGAAGGAAGACGCCATCTTCTCTGCAGAGCAGGAGAACGGAGAAGGCGAGGCCACGAATGGTGCTGCAGCACCTGCACCCACAAAGCACGGCATCCAAGTTCAAAAATCCGTCAACTCGAAGAACCAGAAATCCAACCCGGTGGCGGCATGGAAGCTGTCAAATCAGCGCATTAACGCCTTCGCTTTCTCCCCTGACAACCGACACTTGGCTGTGGTGTCAGAAGACGGCTCGTTGAGAATCATCGACTACCTCAAAGAAGAGTATGTGTCCCATTGCTATGCAGTAAGGTCCGAAACGTGGGCTGATTAAAGAAAAACCACCCAAAAAACTCCAGGCTCCTCGATCACTTCCACTCCTACTACGGCGGGCTGATCTGCGTCTGCTGGTCCCCCGATGGGAAATACGTCCTAACCGGCGGTCAGGACGACCTCATTTCCATCTGGCACGTCCCCGGGTCCGCCCTCATCGCCCGCTGCCAGGGTCACCACTCATGGGTGACGTCTGTCGCCTTCGACCCTTGGCGCTGCGACGACAAGAACTACCGCTTCGGCAGCGTAGGCGAGGACCGGCGCTTGTGTCTGTGGGATTTCTCAGTGGGCATGCTGCACCGTCCGCGCGGAGGTGGGGGGCCCAACGCTGCAAGAGGCTCCATCGCATCCCGATTCACGGCGGGCACGGCTCTCGCCCGCGCCGAGACCGCGGGGACGAGCAGGTCCGAAAACACGGAGGACACCGGTTCCGGGAGGGCGTTCACGGGGCCGCATCCGGTGGAGCCGCGGGCCAGCACGGCGATGTTACCGCCGGTGCTCACAAAGGTGGTTGATGCGGACCCGCTTGCGTGGTTAGAGTTTACGGAGGAGGCCATCATGACGAGCTGCAGGAGTGGTATGTTGCCATTCCTCTCCTGGCCTTGTTTCACCCAGCACTATTGCGGCCCGTCCTGTCTTACCCAACAATTCCGTCTTTGTTCTATTTTTGAGGACCCCGCAATATCTAAGACCCGTCGCTAACGATCACCGCTTTCATAGGACATATCCGAACCTGGAACCGACCGTCGGACTCGACAGCGCACGTCGGTGACACCTCGGCCGCTTGATTGTGTTGAGACGTCGGTTTTTCTCACTGACTTGGATGCACTGCTACGTAGTAAAGGAAATTGGTACGGATTACGAGATATCACAATCAGAGCTTTGGGCACAGCGGCGTAAGTCGACGAGTTTCACATGCCGCTGGCTGTTGTATCTGCGGCTCTTTCAAAGTTTTCACGCTTGACTGCGACCTTCGGATCATGCCCGATAAAGCTGCAAACAGGCGGCGATCGATGGTGCCTGACGGGATCCACCACGAATGTAATCTACGGGTCATCATGCTTTGCTCTGCTCTATGGTTGGTGATGAGGAGGGACTCCCGATCAGTGCCGGCGGTGATGGATCTCAGTTTCCTCGCTACGGATCGAGCCGTCCTGCACCTTGCATGCTCCCGTACCCACAGACCTTGCGGTCGAGAACCCTGTGTGACAGTTCAAAAGGCCGCGAGAAGTTCCGGACGCTACCGGAGGGTGTCCGAGATAATGCGGTAGACTAGGAGGGGCCGCGGGCGCGTTTCTGGTTGGCAGGTTTCGGGCTGCCGGCTGCATGCTGAAGGTACGCGCGCCTGTCAGGATCCTCCTTGATGTGGACTGTCCGCCAAAGAGGGATCATGGTTACCCGTGGATGCAGAGCCAAGTGCGTGTCGAAGCGATGGAGCCGCGCAGGTTCCCACCTCTTCGGCCATCATGCGGCTAAGACAAACGGCACAGCCTCCCAAGCACTGCTGCCAATCCTTCAGGGTCCTTTTTTCCAGGCCCAAGGCAAGGCTCGGGGAGCCCTCGGGATGGCCCTATCAGGTGGGTCCCCAAACCTCCTCTCTCGCAGCCCACTCGTCGTGACCCACAGCGGTCGAGACGCTTGTCTGCCCGGGCGCCGCAAAAAGTGGGCTGATTGCCTTGATGATCGCCGCGGGTCGAAGGAAAGGAAAAAAAAAAATTAACGTTCGTTGGGAGGTCGCGAAACATGCCTGCTAAACCCTCCCTGTTTGATCTCGCTCTGAGAGATAGAGAGAGAGCGCCGGCGCCTCTCTGTTGATATGGGATGGGCCGACGTGGCTAGGCCGGCTGGGCCGGTGAGGCTCAGCGTGACAACACCCCTCCCCGTCCCCCCAAACAAAAGACGAGCGGTCAGGGAGACGTATGCCACGCCCTGCGTCTGGATCTCGGGAGTCGTAACGTCACCTATCAGGGCCAGATGCGCCAGCAAGAGCCTCGGGTGGCGAGATCGCTTGTGCTTATCGTCCAACAAGACCAGGGGTGCCAAGCTTTTGGCGAACAAGCTAAGCAGTATCTATAGCCAGAAGAGGCTGAAAACAAGTCATGCAGGGACCTGGTCGAGGAGCAACTACTACATACTACATAGTAGTACAAGTCCATTTGTTACCGGTCCTCGGCGAGACTAAATCTCTGAGGACCCGATCCTTGACATTACGTGCAGCTGGACCGGGTCGTAGCGAAAATGAGCCCGACTACTATAGCACACTCCAGGAAAGATATCTTGATACCAGCGCTGTCAGGATTTTTAGGGTCGGGGGCCCTTGTTCGCAGTCGAACATGTGAAGGTGCCGTTCAGCCTTGTCATATGATAATGAATGGATGCAAGTGTGAGGGGGACCGGGAGGCATAGTGTCGGTCCCCAATGCCATTGTTTTGATTGTGTCACGCACTATACGTAGAGGAACCAGGACAAAGCTGCTCAATATTTGAAGGCTGAAGGGGGAAGAGGGAGGAGGGAATGACAAGGTGGGAAAGAAGAAGAAAAAACAGATACAAAGAGACTGGTAGGCAGGGCCTGTTGAGAACCATACCCACTCTCTGTTTACGGAGTAGGTCGGAGCCACTCCACCTCAGGAATGACCAGCCAGTCCGATGACAAGATCTAGAGCGGTGTTGTTGATAAGGTCTCGTCGATGATTGGATTGCTTTCTTGCATGCGAGGCAGCCGTGCCAGCCTGATCGTGGAATGTGCTTAAAATTCCCGATAGCCGGGGGCGCTTGTTTTGAAGTCGCGCGTACGGCCGAGTTTCAGTGCCGATGGGATTTTGAATCAAAAGGCTGGTTGCGTTTCTGGCGACAGGCGAGCTCCTCGTGACGAGGTAATTTCACTCCCTGGGTCCCAAGGTCGAACGGTCCTCCCTCGCAGGGTGTGATGCATGCAGAAATGCGAACAGGTGGAGCACTCATGAAATGTACGTGGCCATGACGTGTGTCGGACGAATGAGTGTTGAAAGATCTCGCGCGCCTTTTCGAAATGGTGAATTCCCCTAGACCACGGACGTCAAAGCCTTGGAAAACATCGGAACTGGGATTCAGCGCCGGTGAAATAATCGCGGGTAGTTCGGCGTATCCCCGGGCGAGCCCTCGCGGGGCGCAGTCCATCAGTACCAAGCGGGCGGTCCTGGGCTCCCTGGGCTGCGACAGGCCAGACAACCACAAACGTGCAAGCTCGTCACAAGCGTCACAATGACGGCCCTTGCTATTGCAAGTCTGGTCAAGTACCACATGCAGTTGTCGCTCTGCCTCGGGTCTCCCTCCCACGGCTGGCTGGATCAGGGGAGGTTCTGCCTCGCAACGTGTCAGGCCATGCGCAGGCGGCGGAGAGCGCAGGCGGTACTCGTGTGGGGGTAGGGGTAAATGATCACCCCCCACGGCTGTCTGGACGGTGAGCACTGCGTTTTATATGCGCTCGCGGATTGACCTTGGTGCAGAAGTATAGGATGGTTGATATGCAAAAGGCAGTCACAATATCTGGCTGCAGGGCATGATCATGCCACAGAATCAGACCATGCTGTGAGTCCAGCCAACCTGGAGGCTGTGGGTTCTGGTACGAGCGCAGAGGACCGCCGTCTAGACACTCAAGTCTCCACTGGCCAACCGTTCTGATACGGTGGGCCATAAACAGCATCGCGCATATGTTGTTTGCGGCGCACCAGGACGACATGCCACGACATGCTCGACGGACCATCCCCGCAGCCGAAACAAAGCGCCGGGCGAGGTCGTCTGATTAAAGCCTCGCTTGGGTTGCAATTAGATGTAGATCGCCCCGAGTCGTACGTTCCTACTGTAGCATCCCGCCCCTCACGGCCCACCCTGTCGTGCGAGGTGGTACACATCTGGCAGGCGGGAGACCACTGTTCTACCGGCCGATTTCGTGGCGTCCTTTTTCTGGGAGGAGCGTATGCAAGCAATAGTGGTAGCTGACACCGGGGCTGACGGCATTCTTAAGGCCGTTCCTGTTGGATGAAGGCTCGCCCAGCAGTGCTATTCTTGCCCCGGTCCAAAGCCGTCGATCCGGCTGGCGAGCAGCAGTCCGTACGTGCTTCATCAGCTTCAGCAAGCCACAGAAGGCAATCTCGCATGTGTCGCTGATTGCGCAGACCCTGGAAATGCCACACATGCCTGAAGGGCCACTACTGAGTATGTCGTGGGGGCCCTTTGGGGTCGCATGCAAGCATGACGGCGCAAGCGTGGTGGGCAAAGGGCTGCGCGGATTGCCGATAGAAGGCCTATGGAGGGACGAAAGGGGATTGGGATGCAGCAAATAGCGGCGCGTGGGCCTGTATGGTTACAAGAGACGGTTGAAAGGGGCGATTATAACGGTTCTGTCGCGAGCCTGGTCTCGCGGGACCTAGGCGGGAATGGAGGGGGGCAGAAGAGGCCGTTTCCAGCGAGCAGAACCCAAAACGTTATCCGTGTCCGTGGCCGACTGAGGCAAAGAGACGGAAGTAGTGTAGGCGGCGCTTGGCAGAGATGATACCAGATCTTGCGGTGATGAAATATGCGAATCAGGTGAAGGCTAATTTGCAGATCAGAGCCGCTGGGGTGTCTTCTTGCATCATCTCCACCCAAGGCCGGCGCGGATCAGGCTGATGAGGGTCGGAGATCGAGGGCGGCATCAACGACAGCAAGGGCCTCGGCCGTCATCTGGGGGATCCTATTGTCCCGCAGTGCAAGATGCCTCCCAGGACGTACAGATACCACCGGGTCATCTCTGGGTCAAGTTGTCCGTTCGTGAAACGAAGGGGGTTCGCTCCGGCGCCCGTCTGAACTGACCTGACCTGATCATCAGGGTTGCCATGATCATGACCACGGTCAGCGGTGGTGACCGGTTGTGCTGTGCTGTGCTGTGCTGTGCTGTGCTGTGCCGTGCTGTGCCATGCTGTGCCATGCTGTGCTGTGCCGTCCCGTGCTGCGCCCGTTGTGTGGAAGGGAAAATACGGAATGGGCACGGGCGAGGATCGAGATGGGGGCCCTGACGTGCCTTGGGATCGGTGTCGATGTGACCTCGCGCGGCGACCCCTGCGAGATAACTGGGCACGCACATGCTGCTACTAGAGCATGTGAGCATGTATAGACGTATTGCAGTACCGTAGTGGTGGGACGAGATGTCCTGGCCTGAGCCTATACCACCATGGTACTAGCATGTACATAGTTACTGCGTAGCGCATGCACCGCATCCGGGTTCTTGCCTTCCTGGCGCCATTGATAGGTACATACTCGGTGAGCAAACGTTTGGATACGCTTTTCTTTCCGCCTCCGTAGGGCAGGAGACGAACCCGGTACCGGCGCCTCTCCACGAGGCTCAATACGGCAGGCTCAAGACTACGTACCTCTTTATCTTTCCTCTCCTGGCTCGCCTCCAACGTCACAAGCCTGTGTCGATACCTCATGTGCATCTCAAGGGTCCAGTATTCCTCGACCCATTTTGTCTCTCCCTGGGAGGGGTGGACTGTTTCCCTGCATCGTCTTAGGAACCAGCCCATCGCATCTCGCCGTACCACGGTTGCATCAGCTCGTCCAAAAAATCCTGCTGCCCCCTTCTCCTGCCCTCGCCCCCGCCCTCTCTCGTTTCGCCGCCTCAGCAGTGAGAACCCACGCTGCGCCTGGGCCCCAGCCCCCCCCCCCCCTTTCCAAAAAAAAATAAAAAATATTCCCCCTACCCGTCCCGTCGCAGATCTGATTCGGAAGTGCGCACTTATACGCCCACCAGCGATTCTTTACACTCCAGCCGGTATCTTCTCGTCGAGTTGCATTTTTCGGCCCGGCAGTATCCACTTTGATTTCATGATTCGCATGGCCACCTGAATAAAATCAATTGGCCCGCCCCTCCGTCGGCAGCCCTCCCTGATCCTCAGGTCTTCCTCATCCTGCCATTGCACCGCGCGAACAATACCTCTGCTGCGGAGCAGACACACACACACGGCAGTATGCCTCATTTTAACCCTCTGGCGAACGTCACAGGACGTAACGCCTATACGCTTTTCGACATTCGGTAGGTTGCCCCAGGCCCAAGAATCCATCCCTCTCCCAGAGCCTTGCATCCCTGGTCGCATCGGCTGACACAGCGTGGTACCAAGGCTCGACAATGACTTTATCGTTTTTCGCGGCAACGAGCACGAATCCTCTGGGCAGCTGCTCAAGGGCACTCTTGTGCTGTGCCTGCCCGCACCTCTGCGGGTCGAAGATGTGCACCTCAGACTGCTCGGGACAGAGAGGCTAAAGTGAGCTGCCTCCTGACTGACACACCTTCGGGGCGCCGCGACTTGGCTAACAGGCCCCTGCAGCTGGACCGATGCGCGGATCACGCCCACCGGGATTTCAAACCAGAAGGTCGATCGCAGCCAGACCTTCTACGACCACAGATGGTCACCGTTTGTGGGAGGCAAGGGCAAGACTATCGTGTTAGACAAGGGCAACTACGAATGGCCGTTCGAGCTTATGCTGCCCGGCGACTTCTGCGAGAGCATCGAGGGCATGCCCGAGGCCAGCATCACATACCACCTCAAGGCAACTGTCGCACGAGGGAAGCTCGCATACGACCTGCACGCGAAGAAGAGGCTGCGCATAATACGGACGCTGGAATCGTCGGCGCTGGAATTCCTGCACGCTATGAGTGTCGAGAACATCTGGCCCAACAAGGTGGAATACAGCATCGTGATTCCTCAGAAGGCTGTCGTCTTTGGGTCCTCGATCCCGCTCGAGACGAGGTTCACGCCGCTGCTCAAGGGCCTGAAGATCGGCGAGATCAACTGCAGGCTGATGGAGGTCCATGACATCATATTGACGACCACGCAGGGTCACACCATCCGTGAACATAAGAGAGAGCGGGAGGTGAAGCACTGGACCCTGACGGTGAATCATGAGGAGCACTGGAACGACATGATCGATGATTCAGGCCAGGAAGGTTGGGTATTGAACACGGATCTCGACCTCCCAAAGAAGCTGGGCAAGTGCATGCAGGACACGAACGTGCACGGCATCAAGATACGCCACAAGCTCAAGCTGGTGGTCGCACTGCACAACCCGGATGGCCATGTCTCGGAGGTGAGTTGTCTCGAGAGCAGGCAAGCCAGGACCTGTTAAACTAATGGCATGTGCAGCTTCGCGCGACCCTACCTGTAACGATCTTTATCTCCCCCAACATGCCCCTGGACGAGGAAGGAAACCTGGTTCGTCAGTCACCGCACGAGACTGTACCGGTGCAGCGGATGATCGGCATCGCGCCCCCCGGTTACGGAGAGCACATCCTAGACCAGCTCTACGAAGACGTGGACATGAACGGGTTGAACAGCGGGTTGCAGACCCCAGCGATACAATCTGGAGTCAACACCCCGTTCTACGCGCTATCCAGGGCTGGTTCGGCCGAGAATCTGCACAGCCTGGGCGGGAACCAAGCAGTCCCTCCTGCGGCGCTCAGCTCGCGGTTGCAGGACGTGTCGCTGGCTGCGGCAGACAGGAATTCCTCGTACAACAGCCTGAACGGTGCAGCAGTAAGAGACGGCGCTACGACACCGCACTCCGCACATGCTCCGACCGACAGCAACCACAACTCGCCACCACACTCGGCCCCGCTGTCGAGGTCGCACAGTGGCGAGGACTATTCCGGTATAAACACCCCGGAACACCTCGAATTCGAGGAGCTCAACAAGGTGCCGAGCTACTCCACCGCTGTGAAGACGCCAGTGCGGCCTCTGAACACAATGGAAGGAACGGCCTTACCCGACTACAACTCAGCAGTCAGCGCACCGAACTCGCCTACCATCACAACTGCGCACATCTCCAATCCACTCGACTCGATCCCCGAAGTGCGAGCGACCGACGCTGATCAGGAGGAGCCTGTGCGCGCAAGACCGCGCCCGTCTCGAAGACAGACATCGCTAGGGTTCAGCAACTTGCTGCGCCATCACCACCACGACGGCTTCGAGGACGACGTGAGACGGAGACTGCATCTGCTGCAGGCTCGAGCCCAGACACCGTACTAGAAGTATCGGTGGGCGCGGCTCACATCCGTCCCGGCTGGCCGTAGATGATGATGATGATGATGATGATGATGAGGCGGATCCGAAGACCAGACAAGCGGCGTGTCGCAACTGTCGTTTACCTGTGTATAATACCCGACAGCAACTACCGAGTATGTGCCTATGGCCACATACTCCAACACAGTCATTATCTCAGCGGTTGCATTTTTTTTTTATTTTTTTATTTTTATTTTTTTTGGGGACATAGATGAACACTATGTTAAGATGAGCAACACAGCAGAGCGGACCCGCATAAAGAACATGGCGTTTTTGAGAGTATCAAGGACCAGGCATGATAGAAAGGAGGGAAGCCCGGCGTTTCACTGTACAGGGGTACAGGAAGGTCGCATTCAAGAGGCTTTACAACATACTGTACATTGTGTTTCTTGTTAATATACCCCAACTCGCCTTGATCTGGTAGTAATGCATATATTATATGTACGTATCTGGAGATGACTGCCTTGTACCCTAGTACAGTGATGTGCGAGCGCAAGCTACTGAACTGATGGATTGGGGTCACTTTCGCAACGCACATTGAATTACAGGCGGGGCCCTATATCTGGATACCTCTGGATAACCAGATCATGTAACATTTACGGGGGAACACCGTCGCCAAACACTCAGCTCCCAGCTCCCAGCTCCCCCCCCCCCCCCCCCGCCTTCAGGCGGGCCCCTCCCGACGACTATCCCGAGACTGAGAGAACCACTCATGTACCACACCTGTCACCCAGCCTATCTGTGCGACGGGACCCAGCCTAATCCTGGATCGTCGGGTGCAACACGGAGGAGCACGATCTCGACCTTGTGTTCACGTTGTCACGGTCTGGAGGTAGCAAACGTGCCGATGCCTTCGCCAGAACCTGAACTTGGGCTGCCACACAGGTGGGTAGGTGGGATGGCGCCCGCCCAAGAGCAGGTCGTCCTATACCGAAGCTGGGAAAGAGCCCTTTCGCAGACTGGCGCACATGAGCGCATCAGAGGCACGCGGGCAAGGACTTGATCTGCTCTTATGGGTGATCTATGCCGTGACGTCACTTGACATCCATCCAGCTTTGGGCGCGGGAAGATAGCGCGCAGATACCATGGTGGTGGGTAGCTCCTGGTATGGGTCGATATAAGTCGATCGTCGGGCCGTCGTCCAAAACCTTAGGCCATACTTGCTCGTTTGTTTTGATCCCACGGGCTGTTCTGACCGTCAACGTTTGCGCCATCCTGGGACTCGATACCATTCCTCAGCAGTCAGCCTAAGCTAACGGAGCCCGATTACTCCTATACGAGGTGAGTCCTATCTCTGTCTCGCTGTTGTGCGCCCGAGGGTGAGAGCGAGAGCTCCCCCTCCTCAAAGACAATCTGCCGGATGTTCCGATGGCCGGCCCCCACACCAGCTCAGGGTTTCAATCGATCAATCTCGCCTGTCGAGACCGCCAGCAGGGGTTGGATGCTTCTCGCCCGTAAGCGGGGAGAGCTCGCATCCCCGGGACGGCGCCGCAGCGGCAGCAGTCGTATCTGGACCCCTGCGTGGCCCGGTGGGATCTGTGGATATCACCTCATCTGCCAGAGTGGCCGTCGACTCGCCCGCCTCTCTCTGGTACATCGTTTGACGGGTTCCCTCGTTCAAGACCTGTCGAGGAGTCTCTGCTGTCTTGGTTTCTGCCCAATCCCAGAGCCCAACTGCACGAGCTGGTCTTAGACATTCTTGCCTCAGGTACGTCGGGAGAAGTGAACTGACAATCGACTGCCAGGAACGCCGCCGGTGCAACACCCCTGAACGCGCTCTATTTAGTCGTCGGGTGGTCGCCACGAGTGCAACGTCTTCAGCATGGCCGACCAACAGCCATTGGCCCTAAGAACGGGCACCACCATGTCGAGCACGTTCAGCGGAGACGCTGTTCCAGACACAGACCCCAGTACCGTACGTTACGTTGTTTCCCCCCCCCCCCCCCCCGACCCCAGGCCTGGCGGCCGACAGACCAGAACGACCACTAATACTATCTCCCCCGGGACAGACCGCCGGCCTCCTTGCCGAGCGCCTACAGGCATGGAAGCATGCCGTGGGCTACCTCGAAGACTACATGGGCGCGATCGAGAAGATCCACAAGGAGCAGAGCAGGGAGTACGAAAAGGTCCTCAAGACCATCTCCAAGCCCCTGCGCGAGGGCCACCACTTCGACCAGAACCTGGGCGGCGTGGCCGGCTTCTACGAGAACCTGCGGCAGAACACGCAGGCGCTGATCAACACCAACGCCGAGACCGAGAAGAGCATCAAGGGTTCCGTCCTGCCGATCCTGGACCGCCTGCACAAGGAGGTCAAGAACAAGGTCAAGGAGCTGGCGTCGGGCGCGCAGAAGGGCGCCAAGGATGTCGAGAAGGCGCGCAACACCACGCAGAAGCACATCGAGATGCTCGGTCAGCACTCTGCTAGTTTCGAGTCCACCGGGGGCAAGATGAACCCCAGCGAGGACCCTTATGTCCTCCACAGGGGCGTGCTGCACCGCCTGCACAAGCAGGTCATCGAGGAGAACAACCACCGGAACGACCTGGTCGCGGTCCAGCAGAACTTCGAGACCTTTGAGGCCCACGTCGTCCAGGTCATACAGCAAGCCATGGAGACGTTCAACCAATTCGCCGGCGGGCAGGCCCTGAAGACACAGGCCCTGTACGCCGATATGCTCGGTGCTGCCCAGCGCATCCCGCCGGACTTCGAGTGGAAGGGCTTCCAGCAGCGCCACGCAGAGACCCTCGTCAACCCCAACGACCCGCCCAGGACGGTCGAGGCCATCACGTTCCCCAACCAGGACCACTCGTCGACCAAGCCACTGATCGAGGGCAGCCTGGAGCGCAAGTCGCGCAACAAGCTGTCGTGGGGGTGGTCCACTGGATACTACGTGGTGACGGCGTCCAAGTTCCTGCACGAGTTCAAGGACTCGGACAACGTCAAGAAGGACCCGACGCCGGAGCTGTCTATCTATCTACCTGATGCGACGATCGGCGCCCCCAACGGCGACAAGTTCAACGTCAAAGGCAAGGACCGCTCCAAGACGATGAGCAGCAAGCTGACGGGGACGTCGGAGATCAACTTCAAGGCGCACACGGCGGCGGACGCCGAGCGGTGGTACGAGGTCATCCGGAAGGTCTGCGGCGCCGCGGGACCCATGGTGTCGGCCGACAGCGCGCCCACGAGTCCCGTTGTGGGCAGCGCTGGTGACTCTCCGGTAATGACCGAAGCCCACAACCCGAAGGCCGGGAAGGCGGAGGAGGAGGCGGCGGCACACCACACGGCGGAAGGAACTGGGACTGAAGGTACTAACCAAGGACCCGTCGAGCAGAAGCACCAGGAGTCGGGCATCACTGGCGAAGAAGCGAAAACCAAGGGTAAGGAGTTCCATCCCACGAGGCCGCTGGCAACGGACCTACCGGCCCCAATACTTCTGGGGACGCGGTGGCTGAGACTAAACACTTCTTCTCCAGCATCGGAGACTTAGGACGTTTTCGAGACGCTCGCGACCGCGACCGCGGCGGCGGCGGCGACGGCGAACGGACGGCGGAAGAACGAGAAGCAGCGGCGATGGCCTGACCCGGAGGAGGAACTGCTCGGCGGCGCGCGGGCCTGGGGGGGCTGGACCAGCAGTAGTGGGGACGGCGGCGGGCCGGTGAGGATGGTACAGCAGAGGACGGGGGAGGTGGTGATCTCGTCGTCAGACGGCAAGGGAGGCGAGGACGGAAGCAGCATCAGGGCGGGGAAGAATGTCCACAACGACGCGAAGCTGAGCCTCACCAAGCCGTGGCGCTCGAGATACCCCACCCCTCACGACCTCAAGGAGCAGCTGGCGCGCAGCTCGGCGAGCGACGATGGGGCCTAGGGAGCCGGGGCCTCGGTGTGGGAGGTGGAGGACCCTGCCGGCGCCGGCAGTCGTGTCTGGTCATGATAACGGGAATGGCTGGTTGCGCGTGTGCCTGTGGGGCGAGACGAGGCAATAATGAGGCTGCAGCTGCTGCTGTTGGTGGTGGCGATGTCGTAATGGGTTTAGTGGGCGATGATGCGAGCAGTTGCTGCCTGGAATCCGCGCTCTCGGTGGCCGGGCGGATCGAATGGAGCTACAACTTCTCGACTTACACGATGTTACTTGCGTACACCGCGCACTGGTTCATTCTTACACCGGCAGAAAGCAAAGCGGGCGGGTTATCTGTTCTCCATTGCGAGGGATTCGTCTTGTTCGAGGCAGCTGGGCCGTACCAGCCAAGGTTGCATTGATCCAGCCCCGAGGGTGGTATGCCAGTTGGCGCCTCTACGTTTCGTTGTCCGTGGGGGGTTTTGTTCTGTTTACCCTCCCACGCAGCAGCAGTCTTTATCGAGCATCGAGCATCAAGTACAAGGGCAGCAGATATTGTGGTCTCGCATATCCCACTTTCCTAATTTCGTCTACGTCCAATGGGATGTTTTTATATTTCACCTTGACTCGTACGCACTGTAACAGAGTGAGACAAAGAGCTGCGCGCCCTGATCATGAGGGCGTGTACAGAGAATGCATTGGGGGGAAAATGGGTGAGGGCGAAGGGGTGCGGAAGTGCCCAGGGGAAAGGCGCTGCCTGATGATGACATAATGCAGCTAGCTGTTCTGCAGGGCGCCCATGCATGCGGCTGTCGAGCCGGCTGGTCCTCCGTTTGCTGATGCTGCCATCTAATTTTCCTGACATCTCAACTGCGGCTTGTCACGGCAAAATATTATGGTACTCCCGGCAACGGCTGGACATCTTGGCAGACCACCCCTCTCTTCTCTCCTTGTCGCACCGGCCCCGTCCAGCCATTGTGGACTTCTCGACTGGATCAGCCATGGACAGGCCTCGCGGTCCGGCAGCCATCGCCACGGACCCGGTGGTTCCGTGAAGAACGCGGCCGTTCGTTGCATTCCGGATGCCGCGAGGCTGTCTACTAAGGCAAATGCCCACATGAATCATGGCACGTCAATGCTCTGAAACTTAACCCCCCTCCCTCCAAAGGCGCGGGCCTGGGCGGCCTCGAAGCTACAGCCGCAGCGCAGCGCAGCCGCACTGCGTTTGTCGAATGCAGGCGCCAGGCCCGCAGGTCGCAGGAAGGGGGGGGGGGGGGCGAGGGAGGTCGACGCCTCGCCCGGGCGCCCACAATTCCCTCACCTGCAGCCATGTTGGCTGAACGCTAGACCGGAAGGAGCAGCAGTATACGTTGGTTAGGCATTCTTCCCACTAACCTCCCCCCCCCCCCCAAAGGACCGGACTCATGACCCATATGCTAGCCCAGAGGGGGGGGGGCCTCCAAGTCGAAGGACGAGTGAGACAGGCCTTATTTTGCGTACACTGGCCAGGCGTCTTGTGTTCGCCCGAGCGCCCTTAGATCGCCGCAGCAGCAGATTGCCCACCGGGGAAAAGAATCAGGGCCTCCTCTCTTGGTCGTGGGCGGAAACTGGCTGGGACACCGAGGTTAGGGAGGGGGGACATCGAGTCTTGTCCGCGATCTGCCAAGTCCGGAGTCCGGACGCCGCCCACCAGTACTTCTTGGCTGTGAGGCAACCTCGACACCTCGCCCACGCCCACCTTGTTCGTGGTGTGCTTCTCCTCTGCCAGGACCGAGCAAGGCCGTCCGTCTTTTGCGTCGCAAGGTCGGGCGCGTTCCCCCCTCCCCCCCAGTGCAGATCCGTCGACGGGTGTCAACGTCCATGAGTCGTGAGTGAGCCTTTGCGAGGCGATCTCGGTACCGAACCTTCGATCACATCGCAGCTGCTACGGCCAATCTGGCGTCCGGTCGCAAAGAGGCCATGACGCAGGCCAGGAGCGCCCTGGTCGTTGTTGCTGACCACCTCAACGGCCCACACCTTCCTCTCCCCCCCCCCCATCTCCCTTCAGTCCTAATAGGGCAGTGTCTTAGCTAATTATAGGGACGCCATCTCTTTGACCTCAGAGCCCTCTCTATTCAGCATGAGATGGTTCATCTCTTCTCTCCCCTGCGACTCAAGAATTGACCCACCACTGAGTTGGCCCCCAGAGCACTTGCTCGTCGGGTTTCATCGGATGGAACTCTCTGACCGATCAAATGATCCGTAGTAATCTCTCGAGAGGGCCTGGGCTCTGCACCGTGGATGTGTGATGCCATGAGCGAGAGAACGGCGAGGCTGGATCCTCGTATGACTGAGAAGCCAGCCGAGATGGGGAAACCTGGCCATTGTCAGCGACCTCGCCATAGCATTTATTGGAGCCGGTGCACCAGGATGCAGACGCCCGGCTGTGCTGTTGTCCTTGGGGACACCTTCCCATGTCTCGAGGTCAGGGAAAACTTTGGGCCGCTCCGCCTCGCGGCGGTCTCGCTTCTTCCGGCGGACCTGCTCGCCGTAACAACGGTACCTGGGCCTTGTTACAGTCCGTAAACCCCCATCATGGAGTCATAATCCCATGGGCCCTCGAGGGGAGGTCTTGCAACGAAAGAGAGACACAGGGTCTGGGGCAGACGCCCTGTGAAAGAGGAGTTTCCCCTCCCCTTCCGGACCCCTGCACGTCATCACCTGTCCAGTCCTGCAAAAGCAATACTGCATCCAATTACGAGTCGGATGATTGCCCTAGGGTCCTCAATCATTTCGCGTGCGAGATTCAGCAGACGATGTGCGACTCGGCCTGTCTGGGCGGGGCTATGCACCCCAGGTGGTCGATCTCGACGTCTTTTTATTGGCGAGCGAGGTGAGGCAGCCCCGTTCAAGGAGACGGGACTGCCTCTACATCTCCATCAACGTCGTGTCACTGAGTGCGACGACAGTTGGGAGTCGAGACGGCTTCCTGCTTTGCGGCTCTGAGTGTCTGCACTTGACTACCCTTTCTCGACGTCGATTGGCGTTCGTTCATGCCATCTGCACCGCGGGCCAATGCCTTATCCCTCTGCGGTCCGCTCCAGTGCATTGGTACAGTACCCCCGTGTGTCAAAAAGCGGTTGGCTTACGGATACAAGGTCACCTCGCAGCTCGCCAATAGTTTCTGTCCTTGCTTTTGATTGGCATCTCCTGCATGGCGGGCTGTCATATTCTCACGGGATTTCCAACGACATGGGAACACCTGCTTTCTCGCCCATTGCAGTACGCATACCACAAAATTATACCTTTTTATATTTCGCCCAACATCCCTGCGAGGATACCACCCCAGTGTGCCGCGGAGCAGGGGTGTGATGGCCCGCCCGATCTGGTCCTCAAGGGATGCTCCGCAAGCGAGCATCACTGTGGTAACACCATCCACAATGCGGCGGCTTTTGGGGGCTGGCCGCCTGGCCGCCTGGTCGCCTGGTTGCCTGGTTGCCTTGGCCGCAGCATCCGTGAGCGCACCTGCGGCCCATCTGCGATCCCGTCGCTGGTCTCCATCGTCCCATGGTTGTCTGGCCGACTGGAACATCAGCCACCACCATGATAGATCTTGTTCTGTCCGACTGGACATCTAGCCACAACAACAAGCAATAGTGGCTAAAGTGATTCAGAGCCAGCAAAGAAAAAGAAGGAAGAAAAAAAAAAGGGCCGGGGGGTCGTTCTGTAGATCAGCATCCCAGGGCTGCTCGTCGGCACTGGCATTGTGCTGTTTCGAATCGCTGACGCGATTTCCACGTGTTGTGGCTGGCAGGGTGAAGATTCCTTTTGTTCTGTAGGGCTAATAGTCGACATCGTCTCGAGGGAGGCCGAGTTGCACGTCCGCCTTAGACTCCTTCTGTCTGCTCTACCCTAGCCGGCTGAAAGGGGGCCCTTGCACATAAGCAGATTACCATGCGGCCTGCAGGGACGATCGGGAAGGATCCACGAAGCGCACGGCATTCAGCTGTCCGGAGGAGGGAAAAGATGGCCAAGCGGGTCCCTAAGGGCCTAGTCTTTTGTCTGACTAACTTATGCTTAATGAAAGAAGAAGATGATGAAGTAAGGCGGTTACGGGCTAGACAAGAACCAACTGATCCTCCCGCACGTTCAAGGCGCGCATGTCTTGACGCGCACAAGCATCACCGTCATCGGGCGGCAGCTTGACAAGTGGCAGCGTCGAATCCGACGAAGTCACCCGCCTGGGCGTGGGGAAAGGGGGCGTCCTATCGCTGCTTCAAGAGGGCGGCACGCTGGTAGAAAGGGACTAGGGGACGGACATACCTAGACGATCTCTCCCTCACCGAAGCCGTCTACCATCTCCAACTGAAAGGGAAGTAGACGTGCTAGAAAGCAGAGAATATTTGAGGTAAGCCGGGTTTCGCGCGTCTGATAGCGGCTCGGGGGCGCGGCTGACTTTCTCTTCTGCAAGCTGAACCAACCTACCTACTTCCTGTGCCCGGCACAGCCTCATTAGCACCCTGTCAGACGTCGAGAGTTCGCTACTCATGCTTGCGGCTCGTCAGGAGGAGGGGGAGGGGCTCTCCTCCGGTCTGGAATCAGAGAACGCGCCAGGGAATAACATACCTCGTGCAGATCGGTTGCAGCGTAGTGACAGCACATCAATGTAGCGCCATCTGTGCCTGGGTATCCGGGGACCGGACTCCTTTATACTTGAAGTGCTCCTTGCCTGCTTCGACCAACTTCCATCCCCATCCTACCGTCACAGACGAGGCTTCCATCGACAGGCCTTCGTTCGCCGGGGTAGGGGTTTTCTTGGGTTGCCTCACTTCTTTAAGGTCTTTCCATCCACACACGCACACCTCCTCTCCACTTTTCCCTGCCTTAATCGCAGCACGGCGGTCCCCAAGCAACATCTCAGTCCTATATCTCTTATCACATAACGCCCTCGTCGTCCTCCCTTCAGTTGAAAGGGAAATGATCATCCAGTCTATTTTCTGAAGCCGACTACCTTAACGCTCCCTCCAAGTCCCCGTCACACTCCCCAACTCCCTCATGCTCCTTCTAGTCAGACTTCCGGGCTGGTCACAGTACAACCGCCGATACTCCGCTGCCACATCTCCAGTGACCTGAGGTCACAGCTAGTGAAAATGACGAAAGAATGGGAGAAGTACAAGACCGTCATCCTGGGCCTTTACAAGGGCCAGGGCATGACCCTCGACGATACCATAAGGACCATGGAGAAACAATATGGATTCAAGGCTTCGTGAGTGCACTGGTCCTTGTTTTCTTCGCCCAGGACGGCTCTGATGCCTTGGCCTCCAGGATCAGGGCGTATAGGTCTTGCTTCAAGAAATGGGATATCCGCAAGTACAACAAAAACAGAGACCGAAATCATGGTGAGCGGGGTCCCATGACCCCGACGACACGCGACAGTCATGCCCAGACGAGCGCGCGGCCTGCGGCGATAACACAACGATCCGTCCAGGGCACCTCCCGTCCGTCTCTGAGGCTGCCGCCGAGGGACCGGCACTCTAACAACCTACAGTACGTTGCTCCTCATCACGGGTTCTTGGAAAAAAACTTTCCTAATCCAAGAGACAGCATGCGTGCTGGTGATGCGTATCATTCTCCCGAGACACCTTCTGTCCAGTATACTCCCGGCATGTTTATGAACGCTGGCAGCCCTACGAGCTCTACATCCTCAAACCACTACGGCGACCACCAGCAGCAGTATTATGTTACTTCTAATGCGTACAACACAAATCAAAACGCGTACGCCCCCATGAGTAGACAACTATCCGGGCAACAAAACAGCGGCGCCTACCACGCGTCCAGTCAACAGCGCCGACCGCGGCAGATGACTGACCACAGCCCCTTCCCCAGCGTACAGTCGTCTCCCCAGCAACACCAAGATCTCTATGTTGACACGACGGGAGATCAGAGCTTCCTCGACTTGCTTCTGGGGCATATCCGCTCGCCGCTCTCGCCCCCGGCCCAGCTCACGGAGGTTGGGCAGCGCCTGGCCTCCGCCGAGACCCAGATCCGACAGCTGGCGAGGTGCGGCACGCTTAACTCGCGCGGCCACGGCCTGACCGCCTTCGAGCTCTTCGCGGAGACCACCACCGCGAGCCCCCGCGACCTCGAGTTCGACTGCGGGCTGTCCGCCGCGTTCGTGAGCTACGGCGCCGACACGGGGCGGGTCGTGCCTCCGGGCTTCCAACAGGTGGTCGACTCGGCCCTGGAGGCACGGGACTGCAGGATCGTCGACGCCGCCCTCCAGGAATACCAGCAGCAGCAGCAACAATACGGGGCTACCGGCGGGCACGGAGGACTCTATGTCTGCGCCCCATGGCTCAGCATCTGGGTGCTGGCGTGCCTTCAGAGCCAACGGGGCGAGGCCGCAGCCGTCGACGCGCTGTTTTTGGTGCTGCCATACTTCATCACTGTCGCTAGGCAGGTCAACGTCGAGAAGCTGAGGGCCCTCCTCCCCAAGTGGTCCTCCCCGGCATAAGGACTGTACGACACGCTCGAGAGCCAGACCAACCAGCCGATGAACGACCTATGGGATCAGCTCACGGACTGACAGTTCCCCGGGATCGTAACACGACGAGGAAAGAAAGATATAAAGAAGGAGAGAAAGAAAAAAAAGAAAGAAAGAAAGAAAGAAAGAGAGAAAGGAAAAAAAAAAAAAAAAAAAAAAAAAAAAAAAAAAGCAAAAACCCGCGGCGTTTGAATTTGGTATATTGAAACACCCGAAAAACAACCAAACCCCCCCGACAACCAAACAAAACAAAGACCAAAAAGGAACCCATATGCCCTGCAACGACACAGGAATAAAGTAAGGGGAGCGAGACGACAGATTGAAACGGACAAGGAGTTCGGGATCTTCCGTGTTGACAAGCCCACGATCATTACCAAATTATAGACAGGGATGGCGAGGGGAGGGGGGGGGGCAAAGGATAACATGGGGAATGAGTGCCGTCTCTGGTACGTTGATCGAGGAAGTCTTTTTGCTTCTTTTTTCTTTTAGGGGATGATATGGAAAAGCAAAGGCGTTGAGGCAGTCTATTGACACTACGCTGTTTCCTTGCGTGTGTGTTTTCCTTGAGACGGTCTCTGATACCCTCTTCCCTCATATTTTTCGCTCGCCCGGGGTCGGGGTGGTCAGATGTATCGCAACAGAAGCAGGATCCACAGAACTGTATAGACCTATTACGGTACTGTACGAGGTGGACAGCTACTCGTCCAGTATCAGGACGGATCTCCAAGAAGGAAAAAAAACCCAAAAAAAAAACAAACCCAAAAAAGGAGATGAGGGTTGGTTATGGTCAAGACGGAATTATTCATGATTTGTAATATTATCGTGGTTCAACTATCGCGGGACTGCTGCGCATGAGTGTTCTGTGTGATTAGTCCGCCACTGCTGGCTCTCCCTGTGCCTGTCTTACACCTTGTAGAAGCAGAAGCCCACGTAAAACGCTGCGGCCTCCATTTCCTCTGGGCTGACCAAGAGCTCGCCGCCGCCCCTCTCCCTGACGCCCATGCGCTCGCTCAAGGGCCCAAGCGTGGGGTCATCTTTCTCCGTCTTCCAGATGTCGGTAAACGACTTGTGGTACTGCAGCTCAAGGTTGTAGTCCTCGGCCAGCGCCCGGAACGCCTCCCACGGCACTACATACTCAGGGACCTCCTCGACGGCCTCATGCAGGAAGAAGTTGTACTTCCAGCCGAAGGGAGGCCGGAAGATACCATCCTCGGGGGTCTTTCCCGGGAACCTAACCCGGTACGTCTCATTGCCCCACTCGGCGGTCGCCTCTGCCTCTGCCTCAACCTCCTCCTTCTCCTCGCCCTCTTCGATCTCGCCGTTTTCCGAGGTTTGATTCGCCCGTGGCTGCTCATCCGAGTTCTTTGCCCCGTCTGTCTTGGCTTTCTCGGCTTTCTCCATCTTTTCCCGCTGTCTCTTGTTGAACTCCCTCACCTTCTCGCCAATGACGTCTGAGTTGGGTATGGTTCCAATGAGGCGACCGCCCTTCTTGAGCGAACCTGCCACGTTCCTCAACATTTGTCGCGCCTTGGCCTCATTCTCGAATGCGTAGTGCAAGCAGAACATCATAGAGACCACATCGAAGCCGCGCTCGCTGCTGATGTTGGATTGTGTGAAGCCCACCTGCCGCACGATGTCGACATCCTCGAGCGACTGCCCGAAGCAGTCCTTGACCTGGAACCTCGCTTCGAACAGGCGCGGCTGCGGTCTCCGGTGTCCCCCACGGCCACCTCGCCCACCGTGCCGATCACGCTGCCCCATCTGGCGGTACCTCTCCCTCGCCTGGTCCACCGAGACGTCCGCGGGATCCAATCCCACGTATAGCTCCACCGGCTGCGGTGCCTGCTGCCACTTCCCCAGGTCTCCTCCCTTCCCACAACCCAGGTCCAGGACCAGCAAGTCCCTGCCACTCGAGATACCCCGTTCCATCGCGCCAGGGGTGTGGTCCTCATCGGGTGCAAACTTCTGGATGATGCAGCTCTTGATCCAGTTGTTGAACGAGCGCAGCCCCTTGATCTTGCTATCCGTCTTGCGCCAGTCGCGACCCCTCTCGGGGACGGCATTGTAGTGGGCGCGCACGACGTCGTTGATGGCGGCGCGCTCCTGCTGCTGCAGCTTGGCGCTCTCGGCCTCCTTTTGCTCGCGCTCGCGCTGCAGGGCCCGCTGCCGGAGCTCCTCGCGCTGCGCCTCACTAATGCGCGAACGCTGTCCGGGTCTCTTGAGCTTGCGGGCGGGCTCGCCGGACCGATCGCCCGAGGGCGAGCGCGGGGTCGACGGCGAGGCGC
This sequence comes from Endothia cerciana, assembly GCA_026119935.1. NCBI lineage: Eukaryota > Fungi > Ascomycota > Sordariomycetes > Diaporthales > Cryphonectriaceae > Endothia > Endothia cerciana. Next base: position 765,476 of record JALRMH010000006.1, read on the forward strand.
TGCGCTGGCGCTTCTTAGCGGGAGCGAGGGCCTTCGCGTCGTAGGGCTGGGGGAGTTCGTCACTGCCGGCCATGGTGGTGATTTGATGTTGTACCGAGATAAGGGTGGTCAAACGTTGAGAGAGAAGATGAGGGGCTGCCACCTCAACCGGAACAGGTCGCCTCGTGGAGAGCCGCTTGTCGACCGGCGGATGGGGGCTGAAATGAGGCCCGAGAACGGGGAAGGCCTGCCTCTTGGTGGACCTGAAGGCAGCGGGTCCCGAAAGTTCCGGGTGGTTTTTCCTTTCTCTTTTTTCTTTTCTTCCACACTGGATTATGGGCGGGTGGCCTGATCTTTGATGAGATATGTGAGAACTGTGATAGGATTCGTGGTTCTGAGCGGCTTGATGAGGAGAGCCGAAGGAGGACGAAGGGGGCAGAGCCGCGGCGCGCTTACCTTCACAGTGAGGTGAGGCCAGGCAGTTTCAAGCTTCACGGCTCCAAAAGCGGCAGGCGGTGGCGGAGGAGGATACGGAGGTACTTTGCACAGCACAGTCTGTACGGAGTACATGCCGCGAAGTCGGGTCCACAGGACCACAACCCTGGAACCCTGGTGCAGGAGGAGCATTACGGCAGCTACCTGCCGCCTGCCCTGCCCTACGTACTCTACTCTCTACTGGTTCAGCCTCCCAAGCAGCGACGTCGAAGAGCTCAGCTGTGTCTGCAATCGGGCCCAGTTCCTCCAAAGCATCTTCCTTCCCAGGCGAGACCACCCAGCAGTCCCCTCGCCCCCCTTGATCAACCAGCTTTTACCTTTCTCCCTGCACCCTCAGCACTCCCGTCCCATCCAGCTCCGCCACCATGGGTTCAGAGCCTCAGTACGCCAAATGGCCACTGCTGCCGCTGTCGCAGCATGTATTCACCCTCACGAACCCATATGCTGCGCGGCCCACCCAGGACGCCGCGGCCAAGAAGCTGCAGGACGCCATCGAGGAGCACAAGATGGCCCCCCTCTACAGATATCTGGCACACCCGCTCGAAGGCATCCTCAACGTGGTCGGCGAGGGCGGCGCCAGCGCACCGGGCAAGCCGCTGAGCAGGAAGTCGAGCGCCGTCGGCATGATCGCCACCAGGAGCCCCACCGCGACCGTCACGATCCCCTGGGACGAGGGCCTATACCAGAAGCTGAAGGAGGACAACGACCGCGAGCTGGAGGAGATCCAGAAGGAGGAGGAGGAGGCCGTTGAGAAGGCCGGTGATACTGAGATCCAGGCCGCGAGGGGCAAGGGGGCCGAGTTCTGGGCGCGGGTTGGCGACAAGGTATGTGTCCCCTGCTGCCACCTCGACAGGTTTCTGGAGACCGGTCTGACAGGTATTTTCTGCCCCCTCCCCCCCCAGGAGAAAGCAATCGCCGCCTACGAAGACGTCTTTGAGAAGACCGGCATCCTCGGCGCCAAGATCGATCTTATCCTCGCCATAATACGCATGGGCCTCTTCTACGGCGACAAGCTCCTGGTCAAGAAGCACGTCGAGCGTGCCAAGACTCTTGTCGAGAGCGGTGGTGATTGGGACCGTCGGAACCGACTCAAGGCCTACGAGGGCCTGTACCTTCTCACCGTCCGATCATACAACCTTGCCGCTCCTCTGCTCCTGGACTCTCTCTCCACATTCACCTCCTACGAGCTTTGCACCTACTCAAACCTGGTCGTGTACTCCGTCCTTGCGGGGTCCGTCAGCCTCAAGCGTGTGGACTTCAAGAGCAAGGTCGTCGACGCGCCCGAGATTAAGGCGATCCTGGGCGACGGCGAGGACAAGCTGGCCGCCCTGAGCGGTCGCGTGTCCGCAGGGCCCAGTGCTGACGATATCAATGACGGCAACAGCAACACACAGCCCGAGAAGGCCTCCAAGAAGGCTGTGGTCAACCTGACGACGCTCGGCTCGAGCAGCGACCAGCCCGAGGCGGAGATGGCGGTTGACTTCTCGCCCCTCGCAATGCTGGTTAGCAGCCTATACAGCGGGCGGTACAAGATGTTCTTCGGGGCGTTGGCGCAGGTCGAGGAGCAGTTCCTCACCCAGGACCGGTACCTACACGAGCACAAGAACTGGTTCATCCGCGAGATGAGGCTGCGCGCGTACCAGCAGCTGCTGCAGAGCTACAGGGTGGTGGGGCTGGAGAGCATGGCGAGCCAGTTTGGCGTCTCCGTGGACTTCTTGGACAGGTATGCTCCCCCGGCTTCGGCCTTACTAGGGGTGAACGAGACTGTGGTTGCTGACTTTCTCCTTTCCCAGGGATCTTGCCAAGTTCATCGCTGGAGGCCGCATCCCTTGCACCATCGACCGCGTGTCGGGCAAGGGTGTCATAGAGACCAACCGGCCAGACGACAAGAACAAGCAGTACCAGGACGTCGTGCGCCAGGGGGACCAGCTGATCACCAAGCTGCAGAAGTACGGCCAGGCTGTGAGACTTCGTGGAAGTGAGAGGGCATAGAGGAAACGACGGGACACACGGCGAGGCGCCCAGTGCATCGCAGACGCAAGGAACTCAGGTGCCGTGGACTCGGATGTGCTAAACAGACGGACAAACCTGTATGATACCTAGACGTAGTCAAAATGACTGATGATGGGACTCTGAAAATCACCCCGTTTCAACGCTTGCTGGTAAGGCAATCTTCTTCCTGGACGACACTCGCCATGCCACCCATCGCATACCAAGCACCAGCCGCGAGCCGATACCCCGACAACGATACACCAATCCAGTGCCGTCGTCCGGGGTGAACGCATGGCCTGGCGGTGGGGGGGAGGCAGCGAATGACCAGGTAATGCACGCCCCTGGGGGGACTGTGGGCTCGAGTCCCGCCTGTCTGCCGTCTCTGGTAGAGATCTCAGGTCTCACCAGGCATCCACAGCCAGCCGAGTCTCCCTCTTTGAGGCTGTTATTATACAGGCGAGATGGTTTCTCGCCTCCCCGCAAACAGTTGTGGAAGACTGCCCTCCGCCCTTACCCGGGTCCCTTTCCTGCACGGGGGGGCGGCTCTCGTCCCTCTCCCCCCCCCCCCCTCTCTCTCTCTCTCTCTCTGTGTGTGTGTGTGTGTGTGTGTTCCTCTTTTTCTTCTTCTATCTTCCTTCTCCCCCCCTACTTCTCGGCTGAATGATGACGAGAGGCTCCAAACCGAAGGAGAAAGGACAGCACGTGGGGATAGGGAAGAGCAGACAGGAAAAGATATAAGTATATACGGAAAATGAGCGGGAGAGATACGCTAGTATGGCAAGAGGGAGAACTGGACACCAGCCAATCATGATAACTCGACGATGAGGATGCCTTCTTGCTGTAGGTAGAGAAGTCAATATCGCATTTGCATTGCTCTGATGCTTTCTTTCTCTATCTTGAAAGAAACAAAAAAAAAACATTCAAAATGCAGACTGCTATGCCGTCTAGCCTCAACAACACATGGATAAAATCTCAGCGGGTGATAATAATCCTGCTACCCCCCCCCCCCAAAACCCCTTTTTGGTCCCCTTTTCACCTGTACCTGTTCATGAACTCCTCGTGGAACTTGACGATCAAGCCCACCCACTCGGTCCCCGGCGCGAGGAAGGTCGTGCGGAAGTGCAGCGTGCCCTCCTTCTGCCCGAACCCGCTGCCGGGGACGACGCACACGCCGGTCGCCTCGAGCAGCCTCATGGAGTAGAACTCGTCGGGCGTCCGGCCCTCCTCCCGGGCGGCCTCGGCCGCCCTGGCGGGGATCCTGATGGTGGGGAACAGGTACATGCTGCCCTGGGGCTCGCCGCACTCGACGCCCTCCATCTTCTCGAAGGCGCGCCAGAGCGCGTACGCCCTCCCCCTGAGGCCGTTGAAGATGCCTTCGTACTCCTCCCTGTACAGCTCGTAGCTCGGCTCGCCCGGCCGGGGCGGGTTGACCATCAGCTCGACGAGGCACTGCCCGATGACGGGCGCGCAGAGGGTGATGGAGACGAACTTGTAGATCTCGGCCTGCACGGCGGGGTCGAAGCCCACCAGCTCGAAGTAGCCCCCGCGGTGCCCGCACTCGCCCACCATGCCCTTGGACACGCTGTGCAGGCTGGCCAGCTCCATGCCGTCGTACCTGCCGGGCGACCCCGCCTGGAGGGCGCGCAGGACCTTCTTGAAGCTGACGAACTCCCCGACGAACACGTTGGTCTGGTACACCTCGTCGGCCAGCAGCACGAGCCTCTCCTCGCGGGCGAACTCGATGATGTCCCGGATGTCGGCCTCGGACAGGGACGCGCCGGTGGGATTGCCCGGGTTGATGATGACGATGGCGCGGACGTCGACGCCCGAGGCCTTCGCGTCGGCGCAGGCCTTCCTGATGGCGGACAGGTCGGTGCCCCAGTTCTTGGACTCGTCGAGGTAGTAGGGCACGCAGGTGGCGTTCAGGACGGACAGGGAGGCGGTGTAGAGGGGGTACTGCGGGATGGGCACGAGGACGCCGGTCTTTTCGTCGGCGCAGATGATGTGCAGGAGGGTGTTGACGCCCGAGGAGGCGCCGGCGGAGAGGTAGATGTCCGCCTCGTTGGCGGGGAAGCCGTCGCGTCCTGGGAAGGGGGGGGGTGATAGGTCGTTCGTGTTAGCCCGCGCACACTTTGTTCACCATTCTGTCACGGGGCTGGAGGCCGCGGGGGGGGGGGGGGGAGGGGTTGGGCTTACTCTCGAGGAACTCAGCGATGCTCTGCCGGATCGCAGGGACGCCGTTGCTGGCGCTGTACGCGCCCACGCTGCCGGCCTGGCTCAGCAGCCATCTCGCCCTCTCGATGACGTCGGGCTTGTAGTCGAGGGACCGGAGCAGGACATCCTCGTGCTCCAGCAGCCGCGGGTTCTCGAGGAGGCTCAGGACCTGGCGGAAGAAGGTGATGGGCTTCTGGTCGAGCTGCTGCGGGTTGCCGATGTTGGCGGAGATGACCTGGGAGAAGGGCAGGCCGGCGGTGTCGCCCCTTGCGATCCTGGCGCGGTACTCCTCGCTCTTGACGGCCAGCTCGCCGCGCACGGCGTACTTGGCCTCCCGCACGTGCGGGTTGATGTTGCTCGCGTTGAGGCGGCGGGGGGTGGTGGACGACATATCGCGTCGCAGTCGGGGCTGGAGCTGGGGCTTTTGGAGGTGGGTGGGTGGTGGGGCAGATGCGCAAAGGGCGCGCAGGGTCGATGCTGCAGAAGATGATATGTCAAACCCAGGGCCTTCAGGGCACAGGAAACGAGCAGGTCAAGTGAGTGGTGCGTGGACCGGTGGCAGGGCGAGCACCGGGAGGCTCTTCTCTTTTCTCGGCTCGCGGGATGATCAATCAGGCTGATATCTGAGCTTATAACCCCCAAGAAAAGAACTCCCAGGGTCCGGATGATATTAATAGTGCTGGGGAAAACATCGGCAACGCAAGACTTTATCGGTTGGAGATCGGAGTGGGTGTGTGGGGGGGGGGGGGGGCGCGCGCGCCGGGTTTGAAAGATCCCTTGCGATAGATTATGATTCACACGCTGAGCTGGCCGGTCCTCCGTGGTCGGTCACCGCCAACCCTCACGGGCACGCCCACGTCTGGCTGCAATTAATCTTTGGGGTTTTTTTTTGGGAGGGCTGTTCCAACCTGCCATAGCACATGCACCGACATCGGCTGGTGGCAGGAGGAGGAGGAGGAGGAGGAGGAGGAGGTGCATGGTCGCGCAAGCCGCGCTTGGGGCCATCGCTGACTGGTAGTGTCACGATCCCCTCTCGGGACGGCATGGATGGAGGTATGGAGATCAGGGTCCCGAGGGCCACGAGCTGGACGCCGCGGGGTTGGAGGGGCGAGATGCAAGGTTAGCGAAATCTGAGACGGTATTACCTACCTCGAGATCTGGGGGGGGGATAAGCCCTGATGAATCCCCATCGCCCGAGAAGTGGACCCGCGCCCGGCACCGTTCCCCGACCCGCCGTCGCCGTCGCCATCGCCACTGCCGGCCTCTGGCTCCGGAGGGCCATCGTTTTTGTCGTCTCGAGGCGGGATGAGGCGGGCACGATGGCAGGCGGATGGAGGGGGCACACACCCTCTCTGCTGGGGCTGGTGGAGAGGGAGAAGGTAAGGGGGCGGCACGGTAAGTAGCAGCCCAAACCTTTCTGCTGAGCTCTCCGTTTCGGGGCCGGGGGGTGTTCTCTGCCTGGTGGCTGGCTGTCTCCAGCTTTGTCCGTGGCGGTGGAGGCCTGCACGCAACAAAGTTACTCGGCTAATACATAACCTCTGGGGTGCTGATGCCCACGCTGTGTATTATTTAGTTATATTACATGTCCCCGGAATGTCTTAACCTCGATATCTCCGAAACTTCATCCCCCTGCCCCATCTCAGGCATCTGATGATCGAGGTGCGCCCCCCCCCCCCTCCCAAAAAAAACACGTTTCTCTTTTTGGGCATGCATCTCTACCCTCCATCCCTAGGGATAACCTCAGTGGAACGATCCCTGGTACATAAGGTAGGCGGTGTCCTCCTTCTGGCCCCTGAGCATAGCATCATCCCCGTGTCGTAATTATCAGGCCCTGGCGCAGCTATGTGCATCCTGATTGCTCTCCAGCGGGCGTCCGTTTTCATGGAGTGAGGAGCTCCAGGATATAATTCGTCATACCCGCATTGTTCCCTGAAGGGCCAATACAAGGCTCTCCCGCACGCGGCCCATACGCATGCCATAGAGGTGTTGCTCTGACGCCCTCGATAGACATCATCTTCTCGTCTTTCCCACCCGCAAGGAATCGCCCGTTACGCTACCCCTCGCCCCTCCCCCACCCGTCCGTCCTCTCGGGGCCCAGAGCTCCTCTTACAGGAAGAGGCCCCCACCTCCGCGGTGCTTCAGGGCCTTAATGCACCCATGTTCGGCCCGAGCCTTAGCCAGCTTGACGTATTAGACCCCGCGGACCGCTCATCCATCCACGTCGGATGGATGGGCTCTACCGGGCGTGGAAGGAGGAAAGGCCCGGGTGAGTATCCGCAGGGTGGGCACGGACAGCCGATGCATCCCATGGCCGCCGCGTGGGTGCGCCGTCTGTCGAGGGGAGGCAGGCGGAGGAAGTCCTGATGCAGGAGTTCGGCGGCGTCGCGGCCTGGTGGGAGGAGCTGGAGTGCGGCGATGGGCGGGAGGCTGGGCGGACAGCTGATCAGAGGGCGGAGGGGGTGGCCAGCGGGGTGGACCATGCTGAGGAGGGCGCCGTCGAGCTGAGCTGAGCTGTCTCCCTGGTGGTTAGCCTGTGTGGAGTGTCGGTAGTGGTGGTCAACAGGCATGTGCTGGGTGTGGCGGTGTGAGGATGCAGCATGACAACGTCTTTGTTGATGGCGAGGGCTCGCGGGAGGGCATTGCTGGACTTTATTTTGGCCGTGGCCGTGGTCGAGGGGGCCAATTGGGCTGTAGTTGTTTCTCAGCATCATTTCTTTTTCCCGCCCTGCCTTGCTGACACGATATGGTGCTGTCTGACGGGGGAGCCAATCATTCAGTGTCACCTGTGTGAAGTAATAGAGACTTGTCCAGAGACCCGAGGGTTAGGCCCGTCTTGCAAACTCGTTACGTCTCCTGTCCCTCTCCTTTGTAGGGATTCTGCGTCCTTGAACAGTCTCGCTTTTGTTGTCGTGATGGTGTTGAGGGGGTGGTTTTATATCATTGAGATTCCTGGCAGCAGGATGTGAGTTACCTTGGTGCTGGGACTGCAAATCACAACCACATTAGCTTCACATGTCTCATAGGCTGCATGGTTAAAGATTATGGGTGAGCTGGTCTCTCTAGACACGGCACGATGGGGACCGATGGTACATAGAAGATAAGCATAGAAGGGACAGTGCATAGACCACTTGTGGACTCCAGGATGGCACGAATCAAAATTTGCTTTTCACGGTTAAACTATGAAACAGTTTTAGGTGAATAATACTTGCATCTTTGCTGGGTCTTTATCCTAGTGGAAGAGATGACAATCCTTACTAAATGCATAGTTATATATTCTCAACAGCATAGTTGTGCCCTGTTGCCTTCAGGGACTAGTCCGTCAAGACCTGGTGGTTTGAGGGCTTGTCCCGGGTCTGAGTATTGTTCCCCATTTCACTAAGCCCGTCTGCTGTGCTCGTAGACTGGAAGATGACACTGCTGACCATTGCCAGCACGCTCATTCCATATCCCATCGATTATTACTGGATACCTTCCTCTCATACCCACCTAGGTGATTGGGCAGTTACTGAGGAATGACTCAACATAACAAAAAAATCAAGAGCTTGTCTCCTAATTAGTCACGGAAGGGCCTGGGCAGCTTCAGCCCACGAGATATAATGTTGCACGCTCGACATCTGGCTAGTCGCTCACGGACAAGAGACCAGGTCTGGCCGGGTATCATTCCGTTTTCGTGGTCTGCATCAGCTGTAGAGAACTCAACAGGCTAGGCTAGGCTCGGGCGGCACAAGAAGCTCACTCGTCACTATCCTCTTCTATCGACGCTTCTTAGTTCACCGAGATATCCATCGTCTCATCCTCCTGCCCAGCATCGCCTCGGTCCGAGGATGGCTCCTCCTCCTCCCTCTCCGCGAGAGCAGCGCGCTTGATCCTCCGCAGCAGCGGCTCGTCGAAATAAAGATCGTCCAGGTTGATCTGGGGAGAGTTGTCAGTAACAGACCTCGGCCAGCGACCTACATGGGCCAGAGAGGTACTCACCACAACAGAGCATCCTGTCTCAGGGCAGGGCATCTCAGTACCCCTGTGGTTATTTCCCTTGATGAAGCCCATGATGGCTTCCTTCTGGAAGGAGTGCTTGCACTTCCGACAGGTATAAGGCTCCGACATAGTCACCAGCGACAGGGGACACCTGAAGCTTCGCTTCTCCCTCGCGATCCGGATGTCGGCATCCGAGTCGTCCTCGTCACCGCCCGCCCCGGTTATATGCTGCGGCTGTCCGTCCTGATCGAACCACGTGCGCGGATCCGGCACGGGAGTCTCGTCGTTGGAGTACACGCCCTCGTGCCATTGCCGCTTGAAATCTATGTACGCGTTGTTCTTCGCGTACTTCTGGTGCGCGCCCAGGCTCTCATATTCAGCCGCCCTCCTGTCACGCTCGAGTTCGAAGACCTGAAGAAGGGAGACGCCGGGTATCTCAGGCTCCTCTGCAGACTCGTCGCCCGCCTCTCCCAGTGCCTCTACAGCCCTCGCTTCTTGTGTCGCCATCACTCTTTGGGGCAGATCATCCAAGATCTCCCTCTCATCCTGCAGCGCAGCTTGCATGTCCAGCACCTCCCTCATCACCTCCTCGACGCGCAGCGTCAGCGGCGCAACCACGCCCTCCATCTCCTTGGCCTTGGCATGCGCCAGCTCGATGTCGGTCGCGACGGCACTAGCCTCACGACCATCGATGTCGGCGCGCCTGCGCTTCGCCTCTCGCTCGGTGGCTTCGGACACGTCCTTCTTGCGGCTCGCCACGCGGTCGTTGATCGCCCACACGGCGGTGGCGAGGAGCTCGGCGGACTTTGTGGTGTGCGTCTGGAGGTTCTTGTTGAGCCGGCTGCTCGAGAGGTCCCTGAGCAGCTGTGTCCCCGCGGCGTTGAGGGGATACCTCGGCGGCTCGTAGGGAGGCAGCTCGGCGAGGGCCTGGTTGTTTGCCGGGCGGGAGGCTTGTGGCCGGCGGCTGCCTGACCGCGCCGAACCCGATATGAGGCGGCTTCGTGACGACGACATGGTGATGTGCCCCCCTGTATCAAGAACGGAGCAGGATGGTGCAGTGCACGCTACGTAACTTGTGATGTGCGATTCTGCCGACAGGCAGAAGGCCTTATCTGCGACCTTCCTGTGGACGCTTCCGGACGCGTCTAGCCACCGACGTCCAGGCGTCACCCTTTCCAACAGTTGTAGGGGAACCCGCCTGATGATTCAGATCGAAGGCAGAAGCGGGCGTCTCGTAAATAGTCTCGTGGGATGTGAGGCATTCACCTTTTCTTACAGAAACGCGTCGGGGTGTTAGATGACGCGTTGGGATGGAGAGTTAGATGGATGAGTAAGCAAGCCCGCCCACGGCATCTTCTGTAGGGTTGGTCCGTGCCGCCCTACTGTACCACTGAGAGTACCACTCGCTTGGAGCTGCTGGCTGGGAAGCACCAAGCGGTATGTACATAGTAGGGTAGGTCTGTACGGATTAGGCTGCATGACATCAACCCGGACAGCAGGGCCAGAACAATGGAGGTTAACTAGTGATTGGCCCCTCTGGAAATGCAAAAGCGCTTCCCAAATCAAAGCTGGCTCTATTGGATGATGGAAAGGCTGCGTGATAGCCGGCCAGCTGCCCCGGCCAGCCAGGGCTCTTTGGGCAGAGATGACAACAAAGGCCAGGCCCCGCCGCCCCTGTAGGCACACATCATGCATCAATGCAGCTTTGTATTTCAACAGGGCAGACTTTTGTCCAAGACTGGCTGTTCTGAGCAAGCACCCTCACCTTTCTACACATCTCACGTCGGGCACCATGGCCAAAGCAAAAACCAAGAAGCAGAACAACCGGGCCGACCCCATCTCGAGGAAGGCCAAGGAGGCCAAGGAGGAGAAGGAGGAGGCCAGGGCGCCCAAGGACCCCAAGGCCAGCCACCTCTACACCGATGACAACCCGGAGACAACTCTCCACGGCACCGGCTTCAAAGATGCGGCGGCCGCCGACAAGACCAGTAGGTTTATTCGGGTTCCGATCCAGCAGCTCAGACCGGGTGGACGTCCCGCCGGATGAGATCATGGATTCTTTCCTGTCCGGGAAGGGCAATGGCTGATGCAAGGACAGTCTCGTTGGTCTCCGGGCGGTCGCTCCTGTACCAGTGGCAGGTAATCAACACCATGTACAATCGTGCTAAGCACCACCCAAAGAAGACCAAGGACATCGAGGCGGCGATTGCCATCTTCGACAGGTGGCTGAAGGAGACATATCGAGAGGCGAAAGCCGACCAGCGCGTCTTCAAGCCGCTGCCCAAGAAGACGATCGAGTCCTTCCTCCCAGAGCTGAGGAAGGCCCAAGGTGTCGACACGACCTTTGCAGAGGTGTATGTCGGGCTGGAGGGAAGGAAGCGGCTCGCCAACGTCCTCGTCGACGACAGCAAGCCTGAAGGAACCGACTGGGACAGGACGAGGGTAGATGCGCTGAGCAAGTTGGTCCCGGACAAGGACAATCAAGTTGACGAGGAGGAGCTGTGGGAGAAGGACGGGGTGCCGTCACGCTACCACTTGAGCCTCATCGCCTGGGCCTGGTCGCCTCTGTCGGAGTACAAGCTGCTCAAGGCGACGAATAAGAGCTGAACCCGACCCTGCGATGCTGCAACAAGACCCAAGGCAGAGAAGATCCTAGGCATCGAGGGTGTGGGCGTGACGAGTCGCTGACCGCCTGAGGATCGGACACGTGTGAGGATCGGAAAACGCGGTGTCGATACCCAGCGAGAGTGAGCCAGAACGACAGCAAGTGTGCACGCAAATGTGGTTTGACCATCGAGATTCCAGGGAACTTTTGTGCAGCAGGGCGACTGGACGATGAGAAGTGATTGAGAAGCAATGCTGAGGCTTAGGCTATGGTTGCAATCCAAACTCGACCGTTGTGCTGAGTCCAGTCGGAGCACGACGGTGAAGGCGACACGACACCCCTGAAGGAACTAGGCTCATTGATCGCCCTGTTCACGGGCGGCTCCCGCGATCGTTCCCAATCGCATCAAATCCCGCCGAGGCTCCTCACCCAAGCCTGGACCCTTGTCCGGGGTTTTCTTTGTATGATGCTGAGATCGGCCATCTCAACGTAAATCTTCGGCGATGTTTTTCTCGGCTGCGGAGAGGATGCATCGTCCAGGGGCTTACGGAGCAGAGCAGAATGACATAGTAGGAGAGGCCACAGGACAGATCGTACTGTGTATGCAGCTTGCACGGCTGCACGATTGCATCTGATATTAGGGCCACCAGCATTTGCCGCCATCTTGCTAGGCAGACTACAGCTCACACAGTACCAGAAGCGGTGCAAACTTTGACAAAATGGCCCTTCACCCCGTCTGTGCTCGGGTACAATGCACCCCATACTGTCGGATCCCCACTGGTGTCGATCGCGCCGTCTACATGATCTTGCAGCGATCTGGGAAAATGTGACTGACAATTGAACGGCAGTGAATTTCCCTGCACTCTCCCATGCCGTTCGATGGCCTTTTCCCGCTTCTTGCCCTCGTTGACCTGGGCCTACGCAGTGCACGTTCCGGCCCCTAGATGGTCCACACGTGGACCTATTTCACCTCATTCCCCAATAGTCTGTAGTCAGACCTGCCGGGTTCGAGACTACGTCTAGGCTCTTGGAATCTCGATTCAGCCCATCGCCAGCAGCCAAGTGCTTGTCTAGGCCATGAGGCCCCCTCTCGTAATATATGAGCGGGCTGTTCAGTCTTCTCTCCGCAAGATTGCCACCATCAGGCTTCGCCTTGACGTTTCTATCCATCGTTTCCCATGTAGACATCAGCCTTCTTCGAATCCGGCCAAGACGCGCATTATTGTGTGCGCCCCCATGACGCCGTGAGCTACAGTCTGCCGCCCACTTACCCTCCGAGCCCAGCAGCGACCATGAATCCATGGGAGATATATGCACTTGAGGTGTGTGAACACCCCCCGTGTTGAACACGTAGCAGGATGATCACCATCGCCCGGCGACCGGCCGGAGGCTGACCTGCTGCTAGTACCAATCTGCCGACAACAAATCGAAAGACACCCAAGCGTTACAATATGCCCAGGCCCAGGGTTCCAATGCCGTCGACCCCCTTATCTACCCCGGGCTGTATTGCCCGAGCGGTCTGGACATCATGACGGTCCTGTTCAGAATATACGCCCGGCCCAACCCCCAGGTCGACCTGGGCCCCGTCGACTGCTCGGTCGCTCTCATCGTCTGCGACCTGGCACTGCCAGACAACCCCATTGTCTACGCCTCGGATGCCTTCCTGCAGATGACGGGCTTCTGCATGAACGACATCAGAGGCAAAAACTGCCGCTTCTTGCAGGCACCGGGCGGAAAGGTCACGCCAAAGTCGGTGCGGAAGTACGCCGACAAGAAGACCGTTCGCGCGATGCGAGATGCCATCAAGGCCAATAAGGAGCATCGCACGACCATCACAAATTTCAGAAAGGATGGAAAACCATTTGTCAACATCCTCACCCTGGTTCCTATTCCCTGGGATGGTCCGGACTACCGATATTCTGTCGGCTTTCAGTGCGACAAGGGGTCGTTGGCGGCCGCTGACGCCGCTTGAGATTTCCTTTTCCATCATCTGCATTCTGGCACAGGGGAATTGGAAGGGGGGGGGGGGGGAAGAAAGAAAAAAGGTCACCTAGGGGATCAACATGTGGTCGGTTACATATATATACATGGGCCTTAGCACTTCCGTCATCTGCTTTCAGGCTTCCCGGATATACACAAGAACGGCGAGAAAGAATGACATCTTCGCCGAAGCAACACCATCAGCCTCGGCCCATACAGGCTTCAGATCGAGACGAGCAGTTTTCAGGAGTTTTGGAGGCGGGCCGCGATACACGTATGAATTTCCTCGGTCAAAGTTTCGGCTGGTTTTCTCGAGGCATCTAGCTATCAGGCGCAATGCTTTTAGGCATTTATGATACCCCACAAACAGTTATTGATTTATGTACTCGGGTCTTATTTATCGTCAAGTCAACCAGGTTGGCCCGTACAACACTGGCTTCAAAGATACATATACAATTGAACAATGGTGGACGGGTCAGACAGATAAATCATCACAAATTTGCGTAAACGACATGCGAATATTATCTAAATTCCCGAGGTTCAGTTTCCTGAAGACTATGAGATATGTCCCCATCCGTCTCCGTCGCCACCACTCTCGGGATCACTATCCGACGTCTTGGTATGCTCGATGCGCCCTAGAGTCTTTCCGCCACGGATCGAGCACCCTGGTTCCCCAGGATGGACTCCCGCCCCTCGCGATCGGGTATCTCGTGATAACACACAGCATGCGGTGATTTCCCGGCCTGTGTGTCTGTGTTTGGCCCAGCGTCGGCAGAGCCCACAGGTGGGCGTAACTGACATCTCTTCAAAGGAGCGCTCAACGGATGGACGCCCGCCGGTGAGACTGGTCCGTCGGGTGCCGGTGGCAAGATCCTGATCCTGCCAGCGCATCTGACGCAACGAACTTGCTTCTGCCGCTTGCTGGCTCGGCAGAGGTTCTCAGCTCAGCCACTGTTCTCCGCCGGAGGCACCTCCGGGTCGCACTAATCATGCACGAACGGCTCCAACATTGGCAGCCACAGCCCTGCGGTAGGGGTGGTGGCTTGCATGGGATCGCGGCCGCCAGGGACGGGTGGTTGGGAATTGAGCCGCAGAAGATGCAACACTTCTCTGCAGAGAGGGCTTTGCGCACCGTTCCGGTCTGTGTTGCCGCGCCTATCTTTGCTTTTCTGGCCGTATCCAGATCTCCGTGTACTCAGTACATATGCAGGAAGGCCCCCGAAAGGCAGGGGTTTGCTGCTATCATGTAAAGGTCGCTCCGTTGTCAACACAACAGCGCATCTACAGGATGTATAGGGCAGCCACCAGAGCCAACGCCGCTGCCAACCGAGACAGGCATCCGCTGCTTGCAGCCGCACTGGGCAACTTGCTCCCGGCCAGGACATCGTACGCTTGAACACACCGCAGCGTGGCGTTGGCCCACGTTGCACTCGTGTCATCAGACGACTCGTTGCCCTGCCAGCGGATCATGACCGGCCAGATGCTGCCCACGGCGTCGTCGTACGTCACATCCGTGGTGGCCCAGTTGACCACGTCGGAGCCGATGAGTTCACTTGCGTGAAAAGGACCTGCGATTGGTCGTCTCACCAGTCAGCCAAGGGTCGGCGCCAGACAAACCACTATGACAGCCCAGATAGGTAGGAATGGTAGAGAGAGAGAGAGAGAGAGAGAGAGAGAGGAATCTAGTAGCCTAGGGCTGGCCGTCCACATACCTTCCGAATAGACTGAACTCCCCGACTGGAAAGCCGACTGGCAACTTTTGGGCGTGACGACATCCGGACATGTATTTCCACCGGTAGCAACCCCAACACCAGCTGCCGCGTCGCTCAACCACTCGTCCACACAGGACTTGCCCAGCGCGCCGCACGCCCCACCGTCGAAGCTCCCGTTGCTGAACCCACCCTTGCTACTCGGGCCCGGGACGTAGAGGCACGCGAACCAGTTTAGGCTCGCCGTCGTCGTCCCGTTGGGCGCCTGCAGGCTTGGTGGGCTGCCCATGGAGATCGAGGTCGCCGTCGTGTCGTCGGGCGTCCCGTTGTTCCGCACCGCGATCGACATCGTCCACCCGGGCACGGGCGGCGCCCCCGTGCCCGGGAACTCGGTCGATACGTTGGGCGCCGAGAAGGTGATAGAGCCGGTGGCGTTGGGGGAGGACCGGACGGCGGCCCAGTTGAGCGAGGCGTTGCCGACCGTCATGCCGAAATTGCCCTCTGCCAGCGCCCCGGCGGCGAGGACGACACCGCTGAGGATGTGGGTCAGGGTGGTCATGGTGGTCTGTTTGCTGGATGGGCACCGGGTGGGAGGTCTGCAGAGACTCGGAGCGCTCGTCTGTGGCTCAATGACGTTCCTTGCTGTAATTATATAGGAGCCTTTGCGCATCTTTAGTGCCCATCGTGGCGCGTAGAGAATCACCAAATAGGATCAGCTGCGTGTCTATTTATATATATAACCTTGTCTAGGCGACGATCCTACATGGCAGCCTAAATGTCCAGCACGATCATCGAGAGGGCACAGCCACACGCCCCAGCATATATGTCGTTCCACAGGCTCGGAGCCGGTGACTTGACAATCCGATCATCAGCCGCCACTCATTATGGGTATTTACTGTGACGAATGAGGGCCACCCTGAAGGGGTGTTTTTTTTTCCCCCCCTCCCCCCCCCCCAAAAAATTGCAAAATATCCAAAAACCAGAGGACCTTGTCGAGGATGACGACAGTCCTGCTTCTGGACAATTGAGGTCTGCATTTCAACATGAATATGCGAGGGTACGGGGATTCCGAAATTCAATATCCCCTATGCTTGGTCGTTGGAGTCGGCTCCCTCCACGATTGAGTCTAAAAGAAAGCCCTGTATTCCAGCCGCAAGGTTGGCTGATTCAAATGGGCGTGAAGGTGGCACTCGGGAGCGTAGCGTGGGATTGCACCGGCGGCTGGTCCTGACAATTACTATAACATCTTAACTTTTGGATATAGGGCTGCTGGCTTGTGATCCTCGGACTACTAGCCCCGATGAATCTTTGCGCGCGACCTGGCAACTTGGATATTCGTGTTTTGGCCGTCGGTTCGTTCATCCTGTGTCAACACTGGGTTTCGCCGTGACGCAGTCCGCTATGGTCCCATTCCATCCAATCGTATGGATTCAAGCGATCCGGAAGAAATGCCCTACGACGGCGTGGCCACGCTCGAGCCTCTCCTCGATGAGCTAAGGACAACGAGTGAAGATGCCTTCTAAACCCCCGGCTCTGCTCTCGAGCATCGCAATCTGTCAACACCTTATCTGGGACTCGGAAACCGAGATCACAGAGAAATTATTCTAGCTGTCAATATGCCCCTCCGCGGCCACGTCCCCGTGAAGCTCCACCGGAAGGAGGACGCCGAGATCCTCCAGCTCGGCAAGGTTGATACATGCTTTCTTCTCGAAGACGACTCGAGGACGGACAACCGGATTAGGTGCCGTGATACTGATGCTACCGCCTGGTGCCGATGGCCTACCGATGCATTGGAGCCGGACGCATGACGAGTGCTTCTTTGTGACGAAGGGTGGCCAATCAGCTTCAGTGAATTGAGAGGGACTTTCAAGCTGATGGTCTGCGGGCACGATCCAGTTCAATATATCCGACGAAACTGTCGATGGACCGCAGGGCAGCATGATGATTGCCCCGTCGAGGGCGACGCATAGTTTTGCGAACCCCTCTGAGACGGAGTAGGCGGAGGCCTACATGACTGTAACGCCCGGTAACTCGTCTCAAAGGGTATAGCCCGAGAAAAGAGGACATCAGTTGACATGCATATGTGCAAGAATACTACATTGACTGTGAGTACATGTGCGCCTCCGCAATCTCGAAACTAGTGGACTGAGGAGACAACGCAGACTTTCGCATGCTTGTCCAGGAGACGGACGAGGCCAAGGAGCTGGTGGTCGAAGAATCGGAGTATCTAATGGCCTTGTTTGGGACGTTTCCGGCGGACTCGGAAATATAGACAGGACGGCCAAGTGCCAAGGTGGCATCCGTAATTGTCATGGAGTTTTGGCGAGCATACGCCTAAGATAGAATATGAGTCGAGCCTCTGGAGTTCAGGTCTATGTAACCCACAAAGCGTACAAGCATCCATTTGTGATATGATGGAAACTTGGATTGGTGGTGCAGAGCAGCCGGTCGAGTTTACGGAGCACAATCACCTCGGCCGCGGCACTATGCCGGAGCTTCCGTTCTCTATATCCCTTCTATTGACGGCGACTAGGATGACCTGCAGTTGACTGTTATGCCCCGCTGCTCAGCCTTGCTGAGCGGCGTCGGCCCAGGTCTGTCAACTTGTTGGTGCCACTCATCTTCTTGGTAGGTTTCGCCGGGGAAGGAATCTGCTTCTTGACGTCCTGCTGCTTAGCTTCCACTCTCTTGGATGGCTGCTTTTCCTCGTCTGCATCATCGCCATCCTCAGCCTTCGGCCTCTTGACTGACCCCCGTTTGGGCACCACCTCATCTCCAGCGTCGTCATGAGTTTTGGTTGTCTTGGACTTGCCCTTCTTGAGCTTCATACCCTCGTTGTAGGCTTCTACGGTCTTTGTTTTGTTTGCCTCGCCCTTGCTCGGCTGCTCGTCAACGTCTCCATCCTCAAGTGGCTCCTCCTTGATGCCTGGTGCCACATGTCCGGTCTTCTTCTGTACAGCCGGCGCATAGCAGCTCGTGCGACCACCAACAGTGATCCAGACAAGCTTCTCACCGCTCGGAAGCGAGCCCGCCTTTGAGCCTTTGCCCCATCTGTGGTCGAACAACCAGGTCTCCGGAAATTTGTCCGAGTCGGCGAGCAAATCCACCGCAGTTTGGCACACCTTGAGGTTTGAGGGTTAGTGAGTTTCAGGAAAAGAAGGATGCATGTGTCTTGAGACAAAAAGATTGAGGGGCTCAGAGCGCACAGCACACGTAAGTTCGACGAGTACAAAACTTTGAAACTTGGTCGACTTGGACTGCGACGCCTGGGAAAAGAGGGTAGAGATCTGCCTCTAAGGTTCACGTACATATCTGATGGACTCGTGTAGTCTCTTGACTTCTTCGTCGGAGAATTCGTTACAATACTGTTCTGGATGCAGCTTCGCGTGGAAGAGAGACTCGTCGGCGACCCAGTTTCCGATTCCGCTGATGATGGCCTGGTCGAGGATGAGTGCTTTGATGGGCTTGTGTCTGCTTTGCATCTTGCTCCGAAGGTATTCCTCTGTAAAGACGTCTTTATCCACGACCGGGTCAGGTCCGTTCTCTACCAACGGCGAGTTCTGCCGGATCTCAGAGCCAGGGCAATCGACTAGGCGTATGCGTGCGAAACTAGACGTGTATTAGTGACAAGCACGCAACGGCATCTTGACCATTCGGGAGCCTCTACTGACCGCCTTGGATCTGTGAAGGCGATCCGTACCGGCGAAGTTCCCTCAGTCTCCACTTGAAATTTCCAGTGCTTAGGTGGCCATGCCTCTTGTTCTTCGGGGTTCATTTTCTTGTAGTAGTTTGTATATGCGGTTCGGTCGTTCTGGATATGGATCCAACCTGGGTTGTTCAGTCTCACAATTTTCATACAGAGTAGCAAGCCGGGTGTATACCGGTCATCCCAAGATGCATCACTGCGTGAGGACCCGGATCGTCGAGCCTAAGCCAGAAATATTTCCCCTGACTTCCGGCCTCGACAACCTAGCTTAATGTCAGACCCTGAAAGTGCAAGGTGTCGCCCTTTGAGAGCTCGTACCTTGCGCCCCTTCAAGGCCTTTTCGAAAGCTGGCCCGCTGCATCCGACCTTGCCGAAGATGTTGGCATCATCCGGAGCCTGGACTTTCGCGATCGCCTTGCCGACCAGATGCTTGCGGAGAAAATGCACCAGCCTCGAGACTAGGGCATGTGTCAGCAGGCTGAGCAGACTCAAAATATGCAGCTATACGTACCCTCGGCAATCTCAGGCATGTTTGTTGCGTTCAGCTGAGGATGTACTTGGTTCTCGAGGACAGACGCGGTTCAGGCGCGATGTTGGATGATGCTGTTAAATTGGAGCCATGACGAGAGGCACGCGTGGGCAGGTGACCTGAGCCCCACTAAAAACAACAGGGGGAGCTCTGGCGGTCCCGCTCTGAACCAACTCCATCTTCGAAAATTTCGTGAGCTCGATAATGTACAACCTTTCTTCCCCTTTCACACCTCTGCGCAGACTGTAAATAATGCGGCGCGCGCACGGAAACTTGAGGTAAGCAGTCTCGCGACATTCTCCTGACCACTCCCTCTTCTTCCTGATGACAACACCAAACCGCAAACTAGAGTCTTTGACCTAAATGGAATGAAACCGATATTGTAACGTCAGTCTGATTGACAAGACCTGATGCGCGCTTCGAAGATCATTATCTCTGCGACCTGCGAACCGCAACTGACAATCGCAACAGTAGTTCTCGAGTCTCTCCTTGCGTCATGGCATCTTGATCTCGTTGCCGCCTGCGTCGGGTGTCCTTTTGCGACGGTACGTTTTGCTCGCCTGCCCCTCCCGGCCTACCATTACCTGATGAACAATTTTTTTTGCTTCGGCAAAGTTGGAATTACCGACTGAATCTCCATGTCGACGACAATTGGCTGTTTCTGATTGCGATCCTTTCCTCCCCGGCATTTGCATATCGATGTTTGGAAAACAGACACTGACTGCATTTCTCAGGTCCGACCCGTCTATGTTCTTCGGTACGACCGCCTCCTTCGCTACCCCCATTATGTCTTGCGTGATGAAACGGCACTGGGCTCCGATCATATTCGCATGAGCAGATATGCCATTCTGCGACAGGCCTAGAAAACCTCGTCCACTGATTCGACAGCACGACCCACGACGTTAAAGCCACCATCGGCAGACCTTGGACTAATATTCGTTGTCACGACAGTCTCTTGATGGAGGTGGCTGGCAAGTCCCCCAGTGCAGGTATTGACCAGTCCTTCACAGGAACATGGTCGTGCAGGCTCTGACACATCGATGGGTAGGTCCAACATTTCCCGTCTTCTCCCACGCCGTCTCCCGGATGACACCTAGATGACGAGTCTTATTCGGGTTTCCCGATGCAGACAACACCTTTACCTTTACCATTCATGCAAAACTGAAAGAGACACGAGACCCACGCTTTCTTCCTTCATTGCCACGAGATGCAGCATGCTGAAATTGCTGTTTTAGGGTATCCATGAGACTTCAGTCTCGAGCCTGGTCGATGGCAGTTGGTCAGTCTACCACGTATGACCTCCATGCTCTCGTCTCTCCACGGACCCAATCCCGCCCACCCAACATGATGATCTGACAAAAAACAAAGACAAGCATATGTCAGAGCTTTCGAGCACAGATGATACAAGTCATTTCTGAACATCCGGGCTTACTCTCACTTTGATTGCGGTGTCTGTGGAAGGTTTCGCTAATACGAACACCAGAATATCTAGGTCTTGGTGCCATTGGATACCGTCTCCTTGCTTTGCGGTAGTTCTTCCTGAGTGAGTACCATCTTCTTCATGATGCATTACTTTTGGCATTCATATGATGATCATAATTTATCACGACGGTCTTCATAGCAATCGCTTTGATGAAACTGCCCCCTGACAGGGGCTCCTCGAACTGATAATGCCTTCCCTGATCTCTGTCTTGTTCTCACAGCCACTGTACTGCTTCATGGCTGATGAGAAAAGAAATAGGAAACCTCTGTCGACTGAAGTCTCGGGCGTATGTACAGTAAGTCCAGGGTAGGTTCTCGGTTGAAATCAAGGGTCTTAGACTTGTTCTCAACCCGCTTCCTCATTCTTTGTGGCTTTCCCCTCAACCTCTAGTCATGTCTAAATAAATATCAATAATATATCTCGCCATGATAACGCTAGTGATTTAGTTATTCCTCTTGCTTATGTGCCGTTTTGAACCTCAAATTTGTAGGATGATTTGGATGGAGGACCGTGACTCTCTGACTCCATGTTGTGATTGCTGACTGCATTGCATCTCATAATTATTGGAGACACGAGCCTGGGATCGCGTTCTTGCTTGTTGGGACACGGCCAGCAAAGGGTCGAGATCTCCTTTAATCCTCACGGCCGCGAGGTTGATCCCAGTCTCCAGTGTCACTAAACGAGGATTTTGCAGGTCTGCCCTCTATATGCCGCCCAGGTTTGGATCTTGGATATCGAGCGCTACCTCAACTTCCATTCCGCCTGCACTTGGTAAAGCAGTACATTCATTAATATTATTGGTCTTTGAAACTTTTGTCGTGAACCTTTTGAATGCTTGTATGTACGTGCTGAAGCAATGTACGCTACCTTCGCTTCTGCGAGCTTGGTGCCTTGCCCGCCCGGACGCCGTCGACACGCCTCAAATGATGCCAGTGAGAGAAGCACCAGGGGTCATCCTGTATCCAACGCCAAAGCAATGCCAGAGGCAAATCACACCGCCCTAGGTCCTCCAACCCGTGAGCCAATCCAGCTCATGTCGAACCCAGGAGCGGGCCATACGCTGCCACCCTAGACTAATACGTCTCTGGCAGACTAGGGTACCATTCTGGAATCGTGGACGAGTTGCAGTGGAAACTCCGATCATACGCCTTGGCCGGCAGTATCCCCGCCTCCAGACCGCGCTTATAACTCCACTGCCAGCTCCCCTCGGTCGTCCACCATGTCCAGTACCACCAGCCCCACCCCGTCTCGAATGAGTCCATCTGGGCCTGGGCGAAGTACAGCAGGAACTGCTTATAGTCGTCGGTGTAGGTGCTCGGGTCGTTGTTCGCGGACGTGCAGGAGCAGCTGCTGTCCGTCGCCGGGCAGCGCGGCGTCAGCGCCTCCAGGGGGTCCGAGGAGTTGCCCGTGTCGTACGTCCCCGTCCAGCGGTTGCCCCAGCCGACGTTGTTGAGGTAGGTCGCGCAGTCGGTGTCGGCCTGCGACCACTCCGCCACCATCGTGGGGCCGAAGCCGGTGGACGTGTTCATGGACCGCTCCGTCTGCTCGGTCCAGCCCTCGCACGCGTAGCTGACCTTCTCGGAGTGGTTGTAGACGATCTGCTCGTTGTTGAAGATAACGTACTGGTGCACGTCGAGCGCCAGCCCGTCGCCGTAGCCCGTCAGCTCGCCCTGCCACGCGTCCAGCCCGCGGAAGCCGTCGCCCATCACCACGATCGTCTTGTTGGGCAGGCCGTTCTCCCGGACCATGGCGTAGACGGTGGTCGTCCAGTTGAGGACCTCGGAGGGGGCGATGAAGGTCATGCGCGGCTCGTTGGCGAGGCCGTAGTGCGTGATGATGTTCTCGTAGCGGGGCTGGGCGAAGAACTTGGACAGGCGGTCGTGCACGTCGACGGAGCGCTGGACGTTCTGCGCCGAGTTCGTGCCGTTGAACCAGCCGACGGGGCCCTGGCGCCCGCTGTGGTTCCAGCCGTTCTGGCTGCCGGGGAGGCCGTGCAGGTCGAGGTTCACCCGGAGGCCGTACTTGCGCGCCCACTCGATGCCGCGGAGGAGGTACCGCCACGAGGTGCGGAAGAGGTATGGGTCGTCGTCGTATGTCTGGACCGCCCAGTAGGAGAAGGGTATGCGGACGTGGTCGAGGCCTGCGTCGGCTATCTCGGCGAATGTCGACTCGGTTACGAAGGAGGAGTAGTGCTTCTCGAGGGTCGAGCTGCATGCTGACGAGCCGAGGTACGTGCACAGCGTGTACTCGTCGATGATGCCAAGGGACTCGTCATAGTCGAAGAGGTCGGGGGCGATGAACGGCTCGATCGAGAGCCAGCCGCCGATATTGACGCCCCGGGCGGGGCGGGACGAATAGGAGCCCCAGTCTTCGTTGAGCGCGGGGACTATGCTGTTCGGGGCCTTGGAGTCGTCCCATGTTGAGTTGAGGCCCATGATGGGCAGGTCGCCGACCATAGCGTCCGTGTAGGTCAGGTTGAAGTCGATGGTGTCGTACCAGGTGAACGGGTTCAGGTAGTCCGGAGCGCCGGCGGGAATGCTGCTGCTACTTATGCTGTCCAAGTTGCAGGTCAGGTCGTTCGTGCAGCTGGAACCGCTGCCGCTCTTCTTGCTCACGACTACGGCCGCGACGATGATGATGATCACGATGGCTAGCGAGACGCCGGCGGCGACCCCTTGAAGAGAGCTATCAGTCAAAGCCGCGAGTGCTGGTTTTGGTTCAAGATACTCACATATCTTCCGCCTGGTCCAGAAGCGCCTCTTCGGTCTCTCGTAGTATGCGTCCTCCTTGTCCTCCTTGTCCTCCTTGTCGTAGTAGCTGTCATGACTCGTCGAGGTGTTGGCACCGCCCCCTCGCATGTTATGCCAGAAGCCCTTGGGCTTGCCCCTGGGCTTGCCCTCCTCAACCGCTGCCGGCTCGACGGTCGTCGCCTTCTTCCGCCGGCGGTCCTTGTGTCGCCTCTCGCGATCCTGACCGGCGGCCACCATGTCCTGGAAGACCTCGGGGGTCGACTCATAACCTTTGGAGGAGCGGTCCTTCCTCCGCTGTCTCCTCTCGTTGTGAAAATCCGACCCGGCGTCGACATCGTCATAGGCCAGCGGTGCCGGGGCGGCCGAGTACGACCTGGACTCCCGGTGCCGGTGACGCCTTGGACTGTCCCTCTCGACCTGTCGGTACTCGTCCCGATCCACCTTTGCCCGCGACTCCCGCCTCCTCCGCTCTCTCCGCTCTCTCCGCTCGTGGCGCAGTCTCCTCTCCAGCTCCTCCTGCTCGTCCGTCGGGCTGTCGAGGCCCCTCGCGTTGGCCTCGTTGAGCGCGGCCAGCGCATCCATGGACAGGGCCTGGCGGGAGCTGTGGCCGGACCGGGCCCCGTCTGATGAGCCATGTGGGTGTGATCTGGAGTGGCGCTTCTTGTGTCTCCTCTGGCCAGGCTCACGAGGCCTACTGGACCCATGCCGGTCCTCCATGCTGGTGGTAGCGGCGCCTCGCGTGAGGGCCTCGCTGGAGAAGCAGACTATGGGATGCTGGAGATGCGGGAGGGTTGGTTTTGGTCCTGGCCTTGTTTCGCGGGCGAGACTAGCATCTGCACCACAGGCTACGGAGTAGTAGTAGTAGTAAAGTAGGCCTGGTCACCTCATCATAGGAATGACAGCCACATGCAGAGCGGAACGCCAAGACCTTTCAGATATGCAGTCGACTGAGGGACGACACGACGGGCCTGCGTTTATTACGACGATGATCGAAGATCAATTCCACCTCACCACATTTCAGCCCTATGTTTACTCGGGTGGCTGGTCTCCCAGGCATTTCAACCCATGCGCGAGGAGGCTGGGGGTGGGTCGCGGCGGGCAGGGTCGCTGGCAGGTGCCGAGTTCCCGGATACCCAAGGCCTGGCCGCCTTGCAGATCCAGGGACATACATGGACAGGCCTTCGAGCCCACACCCCGCAGCGTCATCGCCCCGGATCGACCTGCTCGACAGCCCCTCGAGTGGTGATTTCCCCCAGACCGTGAATAGCCGCGTTTGGACGTTCCAACGACACCACACAAGAACCGTTTCCAGCCCGAGGTGGGATCGTGAACCTCGGGTGGATTGCACAATCACAATGTGAACCAGTCTGCTTCTCCTTCTTCCGGCGTCAAGTGACCATCTGATACTTCCTCACAGACCAGCGAGTGGCTCGTCTGGTCACACTCCCAAACACCTCCCCCCCCCCCCCTCCGCCCTCCTTTCGATTCCGGCGACGATGAGGAGCCATATCCCTCGTCGCCTGGCGAGGGCCACAGCCCTAGCAGCCGCTCCCCGGCCAGGCCCCAACACGCTCGCGCCCTTGCAGATGACGCTCTCGAGGCGGAGGTACTCAACGCACCCACCAGACGCAAAGCTCAACCTCCCCGTCGACTACAGCACCACCCCCCTCCTGGCACACACCTCCCAGACCGCCCTGCACAACCCGGAACTGCCCCCCGACGCCCGCGACGGCCCCACGAAGCGCATGAACCTCTTCCAGGCCATCAACGACGCCCTCTCCCTCGCGCTCGCCGAGGACGAGTCCGTCCTCCTCTTCGGCGAGGACGTCGCCTTCGGCGGCGTCTTCCGGTGCTCCATGAAGCTGGCCGAGACGTACGGCGGCGACCGCGTCTTCAACACGCCCCTCTCGGAGCAGGGCATCATGGGGTTCGCCATCGGCGCCGCGGCCGAGGGGATGCGGCCCGTGGCCGAGATCCAGTTCGCCGACTACGTCTTCCCCGCGTTCGACCAGATGGTCAACGAGGCCGCCAAGTTCAGGTACAGGGACGGGGCCTGCGGGCGCCACGTCGGCGGCCTGACGGTGCGCATGCCGTGCGGTGCCGTCGGCCACGGCGCGCTGTACCACTCGCAGAGCCCCGAGGCGCTGTTCACGCACGTGCCGGGGTGGCGGGTGGTGATGCCCCGGAGCCCCCTGCAGGCCAAGGGGCTCCTGCTCGCGGCTATCAGGAGCAACGACCCGGTCGTGTTTATGGAGCCCAAGGTGCTGTACCGCGCGGCCGTGGAGCAGGTCCCGGTCGCGCCGTACGAGCTGCCCCTGTCCAGGGCGGAGGTGCTGAGGGAGGGCAAGGACGTGACCATTGTCTCGTACGGCCAGCCGCTGTACCTGTGCCTGAACGCGATCAGGCAGGCCGAGCAGGACCTGGGGATCAGCATAGAGCTGATCGACCTGCGGACCATCTACCCGTGGGACAAGGAGACGGTGTTCAAGAGCGTGCAGAAGACGGGTAGGTGTATAGTCGTGCACGAGTCCATGGTCAACGCCGGCGTGGGTGCCGAGGTCGCCGCGGCGATCCAGGAGGATGACTCGACGTTCGTCCGGCTGGAGGCTCCTGTGCTGAGGCTGGCGGGCTGGAGTATACCAACACCGTTGATATTCGAGAAGTTCAACCTGCCGGATGTCGCGAGTAAGTGGATCACCCAGACGTTCCTGTCTACCCTCACCTGACTCGAGAGCTGACATATTCCAGGGATATACGACGGTATTAAGAGGATTTTGAACTACTAGCATTTTTATTTGGATTTTTTATATCATGAGAACCATGTCCGGCGCTGGGATCGAAGGCGTGGCGTACTGCGCCTCGGTGAGATGGTTTGGCAAGTTCGGATCGTCATGATCGCGCCTTCTGGGGGAAAAAGACCATGGGAAACATGACCAGATTACTCCTCCCCCGCTGTATGCCAGAGGACCACCTTATGCTTGTGCTTGTCAGCTCCTGCGCCCGAGTTGACAAACCTCGCTGCCGAACGTCTCGACGGGGATTCGATGCACGGTAAACCGTCCGGGGCAGCCCCGTCGAGTCGAGGTTCGGACTGTCCTGCATCTGGAACTTAGAGGTTGGCTTACTGCCCTGTGTAAACATCGATGAGACGTCGCTGGGACTACTTGACATATGGGACTCAAGCAGGTCTAGCCATAATTGGAGCACTTCTCAGAAGCTTGACTGAGGGTACTTAGGAAGTCATAAGCCAGAGCTGGTGTATAGCTGCCCCAGCACTTTGAGAACATCATCTGAGAAGGAGACTGAAAAAGAAATTATCACATCTCAATTCTAGTCTGTAAGCCAGAGACAAAGCACAAACAATCATGCACCGCGGAGCAGAGTGAGGAATACCCCACGAGATGCTTGAGGGGTGGGGGGGGGGGGGGCTGGGTGATGGGAGAAGTGTCAGCTTCTCCGAGGTCAATGCTGGACCTCGGAGGTGTCTTCCCTGGTACCCAATACACATTGAGAGGGTATAGTCTGCTGAAAGTGACGAGGAATTTGTCTTGCCAAACATTCAAGGTTGGAGGTTGAATAGCAGGCATGAGTTCGGCTGCCGCGCCCAAGAAACTACCCCACAGCCCCGCGCCCAGCAGGGGTCCACCCGTGGTCTGGGACACTCTTCAGGGATGACGACCTGGCAGCTCTGACAACAATCCGGACTGTCTCGAAGCATGCTGTGGATACGTTGATGACACACTCCTCTTCCTCCCAGCACCGAGAGACAACTGCTGTCTTCCTGTTCTGACCTTGAAATCCCGAGTCCGGCCGGTCACTGCGCGATATTCCCTTCCCCAAAAGACCAATGTCTGAGAGTGTAGAGTGGGTGTCCTCCTTTGTGGGAGACGCTCCTCCAGGAGAAGTGCGCCATCCTCTCCCGGACCCGTCCCTGGCATCCTCACTGACCTCTTGAAGCTTTCAGATGTCGTTGCCGGCAAGCTCACCCCCCTACCAGCAGCCGGACCGCGACTCCCGACGCTGACCGCCTGAATACAGACATCAAAGCCCTCACCGTCTCCGAGCCGAGCATCGTCAAAGAACTGGGTCCCGCGTTCCAGAAGTACAATGAGGAGCAGTTCGTCACAGTGAAGCTGCCGGGCAGCAGCGAGGCGGTCATCGTCAGCTCACACAACTCCCTCGGGGACGGGCGGTACTACGACATCGAGAACTCGTCGAGCTTCGAGTTCGACCATGCCACGCAGAAGGCCAGCGGCGTGCAGAGCCATGCGCTGGACAGCAAACACTCTGACCTCGTGTATGCGGCCGCACCTTTTCACAATCATGGAGGTCCGCGCGGGGAGATGTGATACGCTGACAGGCCGCGGGAGCAGGAAATCCACCCAGAAGAGCCTCGGAACATACGTCAAGGAGCACTTCCCCAACGCGGCGTACGGCGTCTACCCGACCGAGGGCGACTCGAAGCTGGCCGTCGTCATCGTGGGCAATAAATACAGCCCCAACAACTTCTGGTGAGAGAAGAAAAAAAAAACAGACACATACATCCGCATCCGAGCCGCGCGAAATGGGTGGGGAGGATCTCTGACCAGAAACCAGGAACGGCCGCTGGCGCTCCCTCTACATCTTCGACCCGTCCGACAGCTCCCTCGAGGGCTCGATCAAGGTGGACGTGCACTACTACGAGGACGGCAACGTGCGGCTGCTGACCAACAAGACGGTGACGGCGTCGATCCCGTCGGGCACGGGCAGCGCGGTCGCGAAGGAGGTCGCGGGCGCGGAGAAGAAGTACCAGGAGGAGCTGAACAAGGGGTTTGCGAGCCTCAGCGAGGGCGCCTTCAAGGGGCTGCGGAGACAGCTGCCGGTGACGAGGCAGAAGATCGAGTGGGACAAGGTCGCCAGCTACCGATTAGGCCAGGATATCGGCGGCGGCAGCTCCCGGAGGTGATTTTCGGAGGCGGCTGGGCGGGCAGCGCTGTGTTACGATCCTGGCCATGCTCGGAAGGGCAGGCTGCTTACGCAGTAGCAACATAGATGCGGGACGTACAGCATGGCAATACGATCACGGAGACCCCCTGCAGAGGTTCGCCCTGTGAGAATGAAGAACGCCAATGTTTGCCCATGCAGGATGCCACCAGGGGACAGCGCGTATTCGGGAAACCTGGAATAGTGAGGCTGATGATACGCTTGTTCAGATTACATAATTGACCAAGGCAGAACGCGCGGATGTGTAATTGACTCCGATCCGTCCAGGGTAGGATCCCTCTGTCCCTCTCTCGGTGGGCAGAGATCGACCGTCAGCCCGACGGAGAGGCTCCTGTGTGGGGGAGGGAGCCTCCTCGACCGGACCGACAAAGGACCCGTGATGGATATGGACATATCAGCGCTTCATGGGCAAGATATCATCCCAATGATCTTCTTCCGGGGGGGTTGCCGGTTGTCCCCAATCAGATGTCCAGAAGGCCTTTGGAAAGACGGCCTGGCTCTGCTCCTTGCTACTACATAGTATCACTGCTGTTGTCGTCGAGGGACTGCTTCTTTCCTGAGTAATCTGTAGATGTCATGGTAATCAGAGGGCGCAGCACTGACCGCCAGCAAGACGACGTGGGGCCCTGCTACGCTGTGCGGCGCTGGAAATGGATGTGCCGAGTCGGACGACAATTGCGTCTCGACCAATCACAGCGACATGATTTGAAGAGTAGGGGCCTTGTGCAGCGTGGCTTCAGGGGATCCTCCAAGCTCCCGAGTGCCCGTCCCCCTTCCCCTCCCCCCCGTCAGCCCAATCCTCCCGATCAAAACATTCTACACAGAGTGCACCACCGCCAGTAGGCTCTAGAACCCTTGGCACCGATCCGTGGCCGTGTCGTTGGGGGAACCACCACATTATCTTTCGATAGCGCCCCATCCTCGGGTCTTTCCTCCAGGCTCGACTTCTCTGACCAGCTCCCACCCACCCGAACTACCGACCCGTCCCCTCCAAGGGAAGAAAAAAGAAAAAAAAAAAAGGAAGACCACAAGTCGGACACCGTCACAGGTCCTTGCTTTCCTCCGTCGACGACTACAGCTAGCACTCCTTTGCTGTCCTACGCCAAGCACCGCGTCCCTGTCACCCCCAGCGCCAAACTCGAGAATTCCCCCGAGAAAGATCTTAACCCGTCGTCCACCCCCCCTCTTCCTCCTCCTCCTCCCCCGACAATCAAGATGGCGACCAAGGAGTACACCTATCAAGATGTTGCGGAGCACAACACCAAGAAGGACCTGTTCATGGTGATCCACGACAAGGTCTACGACGTCGCAAAGTTCATCGACGAGCACCCGTAAGTCTCTCAGCCCCGTCTGTCCTGCTGCTGTCCTTATCCGGCTCCCTGCGCCTCCGGAATGCCGGACCTACCCCAAATCCTAGTGCCTCGGCATAGAAACCGGGAAGGACGGAAAGAAAAAAAAAGAAAGAAAGAAAAAAAAAGAAGCTGACGCGCGATGCTCTCTGCACAGCGGTGGCGAGGAGGTCCTACTCGACGTCGCCGGACAGGACGCCACCGAGGCCTTCGAGGACGTCGGCCACAGCGACGAGGCGCGTGAGACACTGGAGCAGCTCCTGGTCGGCGAGCTGAAGAGACAGGTACGTTCGCCCGGATTCCTCTGCATGCACGCTGCAAGTTTGGAACATCAATACTCCGAAGACCCGGGCATCGGAAAGAAGAAGGAAAAGCGAAACACCCATCCAGCCCCCCCTCCTCCTTATCATACATGATCAGATATGACGTACAAACAAGCTGACGAGAGTTGTCTTCTCTACAGCCTGGCGACCCAACCCCCAAGGCCCCCAAGCCCGGTGCCGTCTCCCCCGCCGCGTCGACAGGCGATGCCACCGGCCTCGGCATTGGTGTCTATGCGATCGTGCTCATCGGTGGCGCGGCGGCTTACTTCGCCTACCAATACCTCCAGGCCCAGCAGCAGGCCCAGCAGCAGGCCTAGGTAGACCTCATGACGAGCCTCAGGGATCCGACTTTGCGCTATGGAGACGGCAGGTGATCGTGATGCGATGAACAAAGGCATGTGTTCCTCTGCTGTGAGAGCCACTGCACGCGGGCTTGTCGGTAGACACAATACCAGTCTCAGCCCCCCCCCCCCCCGAGGAGGCTATGTCTGTCTGGGGGGGGGGGGGGCTGAGACCAACCCTCGCTTGAAGAGAGCCTTTTTTTTGGGATTGCCCTGGCGAAGACAGGTGTCCCGGTTAGATATCTTTTACACCCATACATGGTCAGTTTAATCTCTGTGATGGATATTTTCATGACCATACTGTTCCCCAATGTGATTCGCACAGGCGAAATGCAAAGGTTGTCGAGTGACTGGAAGATGATCCAAGGTCAGTCCTCCTATTGGTCTTGGAACATGAGCTGCCGGTGTTTCGATCACACACATTTTTTTGTGTCTGGCTTCCTTTCCGCCAGACAGAAAGTGTACAATACAACTGGTAGATCCACGAGCATTGTTCTCTCAACTACTTCTGCGTGTTAGTCTGGGCGTCTCCAGTAAAATGTACGTTAGGCCAGCTGATCTTCGATTGGCACCGGCGACAAAACCCACTAGCTCGGCTAACAGCTAGCGCCCCGTGCTGCCCACCCCTATCCCTCCGTCCACGGGCGGCTCTGCAACCACTCTAGAAGCCTGGGTGTCATTTGCCTCAGCCTCGCAAACCAGACTCCACGACGTCTCCCTCCGGCTCCACACACCCACCCTCCCCATTCTCGACGTTGACCTGGGTCAGCGCTCGATCCTCCCAAACCCGCCCTGACGGAGCTGGTCATCCCCTGCCATCAAGACCTCGGCCCCGAAAATGTCGTTCCTCGAGCGCCAGCGTGTGGCGAGCGCCGCCTCCAAGACGGTCGTCGACCTGACCAAGGACTCCAAGTCGACCCTCGCGCCGCCCTCCCCCTCGCCCTCCGTCGCGTCTACGTCCTCCGCCATGACGGGCACCGCCGCCAACACCCCGACCAAGAAGAGGCGGCCCGGCGACGGCATCGAGATTTACTCGCAGCCGGCGCTGACGGGGACCGGCGCGGAGCTCGGCACCCAGATGGTCTACGCGGTGAACCACCTCAAGGACAGGGACCGGGACCTGACCATCGCCGAGATCGTGGACCACCTGACGCGGCGCCCGCAGTCGCCCGCCGAGTGGGCCGAGATCGTCGAGAACCTGCGCCGCCACCCGCGCGTCAAGTGGACGCCCGACGCGGGCCTGACCGAGCAGACCGTCCACTCGGGCACGTACCGGCACAACCCCGTGATCCCGGGCGTCCGGAGCAAGGAGACGCTGCTGGCGTACCTGCAGGCCAAGAAGGACGCCATGCTGGTGCACGTCAAGGACCTCGAGGACGGCTGGCCCCGCGAGAGGCTGTACCCCGCCATCGCGGACCTGGAGAGGGAGCGCCGGATCCTCGTCGTGCGCACCAAGAAGGACAACCACCCGCGCTACGTGTGGCAGGACGACGCGAGCCTCTGGAACGGCGTCGACCCGGAGTTCCAGGCGATGTGGCACAAGGTCAACGTCCCCAGCGTCGACGACATCAACCGGCTGCTCCTCGCGGCCGGGCAGAAGCCTGCGAGCGAGGACCCGCGGCTGAAGGTGCTGAACGCGAAGGTCGAGAAGCCCAAGAAGAAGGCCAAGAAGAAGGCGCCGAGGAACGTCACCAACACTCACTTGAAGGGGCATCTGTCCATGTTCAAGGACCTCTGAGTGCTGGGACGACGTTCAGGTGGGTATCATCACATCAACGGACACCGATTCGTTATTGCATTCTCATGGCGTTTCTGGGACTAGAATGGAAGACGGGAAGGTTCAGGGTTGAGGGAACGGTTGAGGCTACTAGATTGTGCTGACTTCGGCCTGGTGTGGCATGCGGCGTTCAGGGATCCTATACCAAACAGATCACCATAATCAAGGTGATGGCGAGGCGATGGCCTACAGGAGGGAAAGCAATATTGCACCAAGCAGGCTCTGTCCTAGTTGCTGTCAAGGCGCCTTCAATGCAAGAGTGTTGAAAAGCCCCCGGGCGAACCTTCAATACAATATTCTGCACACTACCCAGAAGCACTCGGGCTCCTCCTACCAAGATGAGAAGCCATTGCTAAGTGACAAACGAGGGAAGACACACCTAAGACCCTTATGCGTCCGAACTGTGGCTTGCCCAGGACCGCTGATCTCTCGACCCTGACGAATCACCCCACTGAGCTTGGACCCAAGGGTCAGGCACTCCATCACAGGGCTGTGACAACAGGTCAAGACTGGAGCCCTCCTCTCCTAAACCTCCCAGAGGGCCATCCCAGATAACCCCAAAGAACACCACCGCCGCTGCACACTGCAGCCTCCTCCTCCCCTCCCCCCTTGTCATAAGCTCCCCCCCTCCCCCCGGGCGGCTGGCCCCGGGGTCGGCTTCCTTGCTCTCGCCTTTCGTGGGCGACGTATTAGATACCAAGCACGGCGAGGCCAGCGCTTTCCCGGCGAGCGAGCAACTGGACCCGGTCCGAGGGGACGGGCGCCCGAGACCGAGAGGGCTGTGGGCGAGGCCTGCGGCCTCGCCCGTTAGTCTTGGGGTATGTAGGGCCTCGAGTGACGCCACCGCCTTCGAGGTTGAGGAATAGGAGGGTCTAGCACAAGAATTCGGGGGATGGGCGGGGGCGTCTGCGGGAACTTTCCTAGTCTGGTAGCAATATGTTTTGCCTCTCATCCACTCAGAACGTGCTATCGCTCCCGTCTGTTCAGCTCAAAGATGAACGAAACCGTAAGGATACACAAAGACAGACACCATGAGGAAAGATGGACATCTCATATACTTCAGGGTTGGAATTTTATTTTTTGACTGATCATAGGAAGCTGCCGGGTGCCTAATCGTTGTACAGTAAAACACCGAGATAGTTCACTTTTCGCGTTTTCCGGCAGATTAAGCAAAAGCCTCCCCAGCCTGCTCCTTAACACCCTACCCTTACCCGGGCGACCGCTTTCGCTATCGCCCATAGAATATTCAATCAAAGGAAGTGATGAGTTCCACAAAGATCCTGCGCTCCCACCAACCGATGCCGCCTGTCCAGCCGAATCCATTCTAAGAGTGAGAAACCCACCAAAGTGCCGAGCACAAAAACCCTTCGAGGTGACCCTCGTCCATTAGGTTGAGTTTGCACCGCGAAGTCCAAATCCACTGTTGCGGTGCGAAGTACATATATAAAAACACTGGTCCGTTGACCTTACGCCGTGAGAGCTTGGTCCTCTGGATCTGGGCGAAAGGCCTCATCTTTGCAAAGTTGTGAAGCCTTGTGTGATACCCTCCGCTGTCTATAGACAAGGACCCCGGAACCTGAAACCAACGACGGTGGGAAACCGCCTGTGCAGCCACCAGGCACACAACAGCCGGTGCAGTCATTTCGTATTAACCTGCAAGCTGCCAGGAATGAGTGGGAAAGGCTCCTAGGCTGCCCAGAGCTCATTCTGCCTAGGCTTGTAGGCTGATTGCGCACCGGGCTCAGCACTGCCAGGCCTCTGCAAGCCCATGGCGCTGGAATAGAACATTTGTCCTTGCGCCGCAGCATTCGTCGGATATGAAGAATCGGGGTCCGGGTAGACATAGCTGCTAGTACCGCCGCTGTTGCTGTGAGCAGGGGATGCCACGTGCGAGGGAGAAGCCCAGCCAACACTGCTCATGTGGGGACTGCCAACAACACTTCCAGGGCCCTGGCTGCCCTCAATGCTCGGCTCGAGGGTCGTAGGCGGAGGCGCGGCGCCGTAGGCAGTCGGATGAGAGGTCGGCCGGACGTTATTGCTGAAACCTGCCCCTGTAGTGACCGTGGGACTGCTAGAGTGCAGGTCGTTGCGCATATGGGCCGGCAGAGAGCTATTGCCGTTGTACTGGTGTTGCATACCGTTGGCGCCAGCCATCTCGGCACTGGGCGACATTGACATGGTCCGTTGCGCGGGGGAAGGCGTCGAGAGAGGGGATCCGTGGTTGGAGATCTGGTCGCCCTCGGACCGGGCGGGACGAGCAGATGCAGATCGCGCCACACTGTTCCTGGCCAAGGCCTCGGCGGTGGCCCTTGCAGCATCTTCAACCGTACCAGTATGGTGGTTTTGGTGACGCGTCAGAGTCGTTCGGCGGGTGAAAGTCTTCTGGCAGTCAGCGTACGGGCACTTGTACGGTCTCTTGCCGGAATGGATCCGACGGTGCCGAGCAAGGGAGCTGGAGTCACTGAAGGGCTATGGATCCTGTGTCAGCGGCTGGCTATTTCTCCCAGTGCTATGGAGTTTGGACCTCTCACCTTTCCACAGCGCTCACACATGTGCGGCTTCTCTCCAGTGTGAACACGCTGGTGAACGGTCAGGGCCGACCTCTGGATGAACTGCTTGCCACAGTTTGGGAAATCGCAGACATGAGGCCGCACTCCCGTATGAATTCGTTCTGTCTCGGAGTCAGAAAAGCCCCCGCGCAGGTGAAGAAATGGAGCACCGACCATGACGGGCGAGATCACTACGCCTCGCGAAGCCCTTGCCACAAGTGCCGCATGCATAAGCTTTAGGGGCTGGCTGGCTGGCAGCCTCGGGGGCTCTTAAGGGCTGAGGCGGGCCGTAGGACATATCAGGCGCCATTGAGGAGAATGCCATGCCGCTGGGAGCCATATTTGGCTCGGGCATGTGGAGCGGGGCTTGCATGGCACTGGGAGAGCCATAAGGTCGCCCAGTCTGGAGATGGCCGCTCATCGGGGGCTGAGAGTATCTCGAGTGTTCGGATCCGTGAGGTGAGTCGGCGCGCTCGATGGAGACAGGAGGGGGCTGCTGCACAGCATGCTGCTCGGACATGGTGACTGGGATAGGCTGGGGAGGCTGTACGGCTTGTGTGGTTCCGTTTTGGTTCAACATGCTGGTGATGCCCATAATCTCACCTGGTGCTGGAGAAGACATGATTAAGCAGAGGCCAGACAAAGAAGGCTCTCAACAGTTCGACAGAGGTGATGCCGTGTACAGATCACTGCTTCGTCCGCAAGGAAATTACACTCCCGCAGCAAGGAAATAAGATGTGTCTTACAACACCAGATTGTTTCGGGCAGGGGTGGCGGTGGTGGAGGCGAGTGTGCCAAATCAAGTGCCCAGTGACTCCTCTGCAGCTTCTGTTAGTGACTCCCAGAGCTGTGAACCAAGGCGGTGAGAAGATGGGGCGGCAACTTGTGAGTGATGATGAAAACCATCAGAGTGACAGGTCAGGATGCCAAGGGTGTACCATGAGACCCTGAGGGGATAGGACAGGAGTGAGCAAGCCCACCGCATTCAGGCGCATGACTTCTCCTCTGGTTCATCGTCTCTTTTTCCTCCTTTTTTTTCCTCTTCTGATTTCTCTCCTGCTACCACGCCCGGGAAATGTGATGTCAAGAAAGGTTGGTAGAGATGCTGAGACTTACAGAGGCGGAACGTGTTGTCGAAGAGGCGTGTTTGTGATAGGCCGTGGCAGCGCGGCTCGTCATCCAGGGGTGGTCGGCAGTGGTGAGGATTTGGAGGTGGAGCCTTGTCGTGCACGGATCAAGATGCAGAAGAATCGCGTCTCGAATGTCAATAGACGCGCTATGGCCAATCCAACTTGGAGTTCCTCAGACGTTAGTTCCGATTCCTAAGACGAAGTTGCCTTTAATCCACCACAACCTTGATCGCGAAGTTGGTGCCCGATGACATAGAAGATCGCGTTCAACAAAGCGGGCGATTTCAGGAAGCAACGGCTGCTTTCCACCTCTGCGCTTCAAGCCAGATCGGCTGCGACAGGCCGTATGAATCACTGAATGAAGGATCAACTCACCCTACAAATGCAGCTCCTTGCTAACGACGGGCTTGTGTCCTTGGGCCTTGCTTCTGGTGGTGCAAAGCTTGTGTAGCCGCTTCTCAGCTCTTGAGGGAGAAAGCCTAGCGACCAGCCCGGATGGCTATGTGCAGTTCGGATCTCAGCCTCCTTGTTTCGCTTCTTATCAAGGACAGCAAGAGGCCTAGGCAGCGTGACAATGGGGATTTCGCTGGTGATCGAGAGTGGTTGATCAAGGAAGGTAGAAGCGCAAGTCAGAGGGAGGTGCTCGCTCGAGGTGCACGTTGCCAGATGCTCCTTTTCGTTGTGGGGGGCTCTAGAGATAGTGCCACAGGATCCGCTTGTCGGAAAGGATGGCAGAGGCAAGTTCTAGCCTCCTCGACTATTCGGTTGTTGTCGATTCGATGTATATTCTCCGAGTCTGCTTGTGGGGGTGGAGGGTTAGTTCAACACAGTAGGACGAAAGAGCTGGCGACAAGATCCAAGTGTTAAAGCTCAGGCCGTCTGGTGGACTAGACTCGAAGCTGCGAGTACAGGAAAAATCTCGATGGAGTCAGGCAATGGTGGTGTGCTGGTTGATGTGCCCGGCCCGGCAAACGAGGGTGTCAAGGCGAGGAGGGCAGTTGTCGGGTGAGAGGAGGGTGCAGAGCAAGCCAGGCAGTTGGGCGGCTTGACTCCAGAAAAGTTTAACTCGGCCGGCACCTTTGGCGTGCACTGCGGCATCGCCCCCAACCTGGTCAAATCGGCACGAGGCGCCCAAGCTTGCCTGTTTCCCGCAACCCACCAAGCATGAGATGGGGAAGCGGCATTTCTTTGCAAGGCAAAAGAAGAAATTGCTCACCTTTTGTGAAGGATGACTGTTCTCTGCCTTCGTCCCAGTCTGTGCACAGTGGTCGTGGTGGAATTAGTGGGATCACTGCTGGTCGTGGTGGAGGATGACGCTTGAGGTAGGAGGACTCGGGGAGACTCTGGGATTCTGGTTCAACAAGAAAGTCGAGGACAAGGGGTCTTATTAGAATGGGAAAGGAAAACAAACTTTGAAATCGCAGGTTGCCTGTCTGCGGTTCAGTCCAACATCAGATCTGGAAGGGAGAGCACGCCAAGGCTCACCTGGGGGCACGCACCCTTGCCAGCACTGCCAGACCGACAGGTGCTGTTGAAACGAACAGACAGGGGGCTGTTGTACCTCGCCGGTACTTGGCTCAGGGGGGGCGGCAGGGGCCCAGAAGGGGCCCAGAAGGGGCCCAGAAGGGGCCCAGAAGGGGCCCAGCTCCACTAATCCACCTGCCACGCATAGGCCACTCAGGTGTGTCTGAGAGGGGCAGAAATTGGAATTATCCACGCAGACCTCTTCCACTTCTGACCTCTCTCGACCACCTCCTGCCCCGGGACCTACATGTCGGGATGAGAAAAAGTGTGAGGACCAGCCTCGCCCCCTCTTCCAAGGTGATCACCTACAACGAGCACCTGTTGATCAATTGATGACCAGTATCACGCAGCAGAAGAAAGCAGATCTGGAGGCAATGCACAAAGCCAGGGGAGACTGAGGGCCAGCACCTGCAGCACAGATTCAACCTCGACCTCAACCCCGACCTCGACCACCGGGTGAAAAACCTCCACCCTGCCTTGGCTGAAATAAGCTCACGGTCTTGCCCTCTCCCCCATGCAGGATTCAACCTTGCCATAAGACGACGGCAGATGGGCTGCCAGCTATGTGAAGTCGTTTACTATAGTATGAAAACCTTTTCATTGGTGCTGACGCAGCGTCGCGACAACCTGCTACATCTGACAAGAGCTGGACAACTGCCAAACCTTTCCCAGCCATTGTGATCAGATGGGTACAGCGACCCGGCAGCGTGCTTCTCTGCAGCCAGCCAGATGCACTTGGCCGTCTGGTTGAGACCTTCGCGTATGCGTCGGTTTGGCTCTGCCAGCCACCGGGCTGGCATCCACCCATTGCTGGACCTTGGAGATAGGCCGGCCATTGAGCACCAAGACAACTTATCAGCACGCTCAACGCGCGCCTGCTTGCTGCGATCTAATCTTGGCGAGATGGCGAGGCCGGCTGGCCCTATCTGGGCGCCAATCATACGAAAGCCATGAGCTGCCTCTGATACTCCCGTCCCGACTAGCCAGTGTGCGACAGGACAAAACCCGCTGATGATCTGATCCAGGTCCGGCAATGCCCGTCGTGATCGATGCAGCCGCTCCGGAACTATTCAGGGCGCCTCTGCACATCCTCTCAAAGCACAGCGCAGTATGCCTGGATGTACTGGACCGTGCTTTGCCTCTTGCAGATCACCGCATGCCCAAGCTGCTGTACGGACGAGAGCCACCGAGTGCCACCTCACATCGCGGAACTGCTGCCGTAATCTCAGGACTGGGGTAGGGGCGGCCCCTCCGTGAGACGTACTCAGAGATCCACAAGATGCGTTGGATTCGGGAACTCAGAGGTCCCGGCCACTTCACCGTATATTCTGCGGGACGATCAATGTACACGAACGACACGCCTTCGATGCTTCCGGCCATGGCTTGTCATGAGCCTTTGCATGTGTCCCGAGCGCAGTGGTCCGAAACACCTGCCACGGTTCCATCTGCATAACAGAGGGCAGGCTCAGGCTTCCCGCTTGGGCGCTTGGACTGCCAAATAACCTAGATTCAGAGTATCCTCGGGAGCGCAAGGTAGCGGAGGACTGTGTCAACGGGAGCACGGTTCGACTGTTCAGCCTCACTTCGACCCCTCCTCAGTCTAAGGTTCATCGACCCTTGGTTTTGTGGCGGATTTGCCATGGCCAGTGCACCATCGCATTTCTTGATCCCCCATCGCTCCTCGAAGTGCCGTTCCGCAACTCCGTACGCCGCAAGTCAACGTTGACCAGTCGTGAATTTTCCGCATCTTACCGCCACTTTTCTCCCTCTCTTGTCGCCTAACGCCTGAACCAATTTGTGAAAAGGGGGCTGAGGAGTTCTCGGCAACGAGCCATCACCGTCTCTCAAGGGTTGGCGGCATGGTATCAGATGGTCAGGAACAGCGCTGTGGGGAGGACGACAGGCTAGTTGGTCAATGCATTGGGCACAGGAACAGGGGCACGAATGCTGAGCCAAAAAGGGAAACCTTCCAGAAATTTTCTAGAAGACGTGGACATCCTTGCCTTGGCGGATAAGGGAGCCGGACCACACGCATCCCTGTCGTCCTCCGTCCCCACCCACCACCCGCTGCCAGCAGGGCCAAAAGTTCATAGGGAGCGGGGACCGCCTCAAACCCGCGCACGGTGTCTTCGCTGGCCTTGCCCACTTTCCGAGGCGGTCAAGGGAGAAGCGAAGTGATTCGGCGAAGTACTATGATAGAGCGTGCAGGCGAAGAAGGATCGGGGCTCCGCGAGGGTCGGATGCGTCGCAGAAGCCGTCGTCCGAACCGAGATAAAGCAAACCATCATGATGGAATTGCATGCTCGGCAGCGTGCTGGGCACCAGTCAGAGGGGTGACTCGGCTGGACAGTGTAACAATAACAACGCCTTGAAGTACGTGAAGAGTACGAAACACTACCGGATTCAACCTGGCTACTGCGCAGCCGAAAGCCGGCCCAGACAGAGAGCCTTGCGTCATCCACTTCGTCTTTCATGCGGCTTTTTTCAAGGCCCCCATGGAGTTTTGGACGGCGTCCAAACATAGAAGCAACAGAGCACAGAGCACAGAGCACAGAGCACCATTTGCTGCAGTCAAGGTCGCAATCACCTTTCAAGGGGCCTAAACGAGCGACATCCCCACGATCCAAGCGCTCCCGTCCCGTCCTCCACACGAGAACTGGATCAGATGGGTCAACCGCACCTCAACTCGATCTTTTCCACAAGCCGAAAGGGGGCGGCCAATCCGAAAACCCCGTATTATCACAACGTGAAGATTATACTGATCTCCGGCTGTGCCTCCGGTAGTACCGGTGCATAAAGGCGCCGCACTAACTTTTCGGTCGTGCGTTACTGCCTGCGTGCCTAGACCGAAAGGGCGACAGCACGCGCTAGTACAGCCTCAAATTGTTCACAGGTGAGACATGGTCGACAGGCGAAAGTGAGATATCTTATATCCTTCCGACGACTCTCGTACCGCCTACACGCGGCCGCATGTCCTCAGCCTGCGCCTGATGAAGTCACTCTAGGCCTGGTGGTCACCTTGCCTTCGTGGTTTCTGCAAGCGCGGCCGCGCGAGATTCCGCTCTCGCAGCCTGGCTAGCCTCCTGTTTCTCGCTCAAATCACTGTCCGCAAACAATTTCTCGGCCCCCCGGCGATCAGACATGCCTCGCGATCGTGCTACAGGCGTGCTGCCATCCCCAACCTTCACGCCTGAATGACCCCGCGTGGTAAGCAGGCATGATGTTCTGCTTGCAAAGTCGCGAGCCACGAGTGCTCTTGCAATCCAGCCTTGAGCCCTGCCTTGGCGCATCGGCATCCCGGCCCCCCCTCAGCTCACAGACACCATCAGGCTTTGCGCACGTCCACAGACCTGACCGTCAGGCTGCAGATGGGGTGACTCAAACGGCGGCGCCTAAAACGTGGCAATAGGTCTCGGGGACGTGCGTCCAAGTATCAACTCGCACCCACCACACTCCTCCCCAACGAGATCCCGTTCAACGGACGTGTTCTTACGACGACTCGTGGCTGGAAGCACATTGGCCCGCATGAGGGCATAGCTTCCCAGGGCTCGGGTGCACGATATGGCGCCTGTAGCTTCAGTAGATGCGTATCTTGCCCTGAATCGTGGACAAGGCCGGCCTGCTATTGAGAATCCGGGGTCGGGCAGCATCTCCCAAAGTGGCCCTATAGGCCCGATCTCTAATCCTCACGTGCGCTGGGGTGTCAGGTACATCCAAATGGTGAGATCATCGGCAAACCCATACGGGACGTCTGCGCGGGGCCGGTCTGGTTCACGCCTCGAGGTCAGAGAGACACACAGATCAGTTTGCCAGCCGACGTCGAAGTTCCCTGGCCACCCAAGTTCCAGGTAGCCATAGGACGTAGGCCTGAGTCTCGTGTACTGCATAATTTTATGCAGAGACTCCCGCCCTGTCCGAGATGCATTACCACCGGGCGTCGAATCGTAGCTTGCCCAAAGCTTTACAAAGTCTCTGTAGCAAACGACAAACGTCCTGCTCACACCCACCGAGGTGACCATCCCATACCTGCCAACAGAAGCTGGAGATCAACTCCGGCACGCCAGACTGGTAGGTACCAACAGTTCGACGGCTGCTCCCTTGATGTCCAGCGACTTACTTAGCTGCATAATACTGGTGATGATCACCACCGTTCCTGCGTCACTGCTCTGCCAGGGCCGGGGTCGCAAAGTACTACTGCATTAACAAGCCCTCGCCGTACAGCGAACACAGTCCAACAGGCTCAGGATGCCTCGTGGTTCCTATCGAGGACGAGCCATCGCATCACCACAATGCGCATTTCATAATCTTCCCATCGTGCCGGAATCCCCCCCCCCCCCCATGCCGAGTCAACATCCCTACGACTGAGGGATGGGCCAGGCCACACTGCTCGAGGGGGGGTGCTGGGACTGCTCCCAGTCCCGGGCTTCGGGTGGCCATTCCGAGTGGGTCTGCCCGATCCTGGTGCGATACCTGCGCTGTACATTGAAATGGGTGCTATGTGCCTAACGGCGCCAGCTCAGCCTAACTTTGATGACGGCCTTCGTTTTCCACGCGCCCCATGGCCAAGGGAAATTGATCTCGGCTTTCCCCTGAGACCTGCTCTCCGGCCAGCTCAACCCGATGCCAGGAGGCAGACAACAGACAGGTGTGCCGGCGGGCCCCCCTCTTTTTCTCCACGTGTTCCCAGCCGGGCGGTAAGGCGGGTTGCCGTACAGGCGGTCAGAGCTTCTGGCCTTCTAGA
The DNA here is from genome assembly GCA_026119935.1 of Endothia cerciana. Lineage (NCBI taxonomy): Eukaryota > Fungi > Ascomycota > Sordariomycetes > Diaporthales > Cryphonectriaceae > Endothia > Endothia cerciana. The sequence goes on from JALRMH010000006.1 coordinate 807,610, forward strand.
AGGAATCCTGCTGACGCAGGTGGATGGGGAACCTGATCGTTGTGGTCAGACCCAGCGACGGCTCGCTGGCGTGCCGCCGACTTCGACCTGTCTGCAGACGGCGGAACCGTCACGATGGAGTTCTGGTCCGGTTTGTACACGGGGAGCGAGGCTCTCAATATGAGCTGCAACAGCAACATCATGAGCACGCGCTCGGTCATCCCAGGGCACAGGCTCGGAGGATCTCCACGCGAAATTTCAAAGAGACCTTTCATGCAGACCCCTCCACCGGTAGACAGGCAACAAACCAACCACCGCTCAAGACGACAAGTCGTCCTCGCTGTAAGGAAGGCAAGTCCGTGTTGGAAAAGGCTCAGGCGCACTGCAGCACCCTTGAAGCCTACGTCCGACAACTCGGCCTCGGCCTACCTAGGCTGACCAAGTTCAAGACCCTTCTTAGGGCCCCCCCCCCCCCCACCCTGAGACAGATGGCCCGGCACGCAGTAGACAGGACGATACCAGTGCGCTAAAAAGACGCCACGAAGATCTCGGGACAGCCCAGCGGTATCGTGTGACCCTACCTGCCCTCCAGTACCACCTCGTCACCTCGGACGTGCGAGCCATGCTGCGCATCGTCCAGGCTGACCGGCTAACGGATCTGGCTCGGTAGAAACGAGCGGGAACGTTTGGGCACGCACGTGCACGCACGCAGGGGACCTATGCCACACCTGAAAGCGAGAACCGCCCTGCATTGTGCTTCTCCCCAGGAGAAGAAGGCAGGGACCTCGCGCCCGGTCCGGTAAGAGTCCCAGATCCGACGAGGAGACAGGCCTACTCAGTACTGGTGCGTGCGCGCGCGCGTGTGTGCCTACATAGATAGGCGCGAAGCGATGTGAGGTCATTAGGCTGGGGCTCCACCAGCCTTGTCCGGTAGGGCTGTGGTAACCGCTGGACGTCTGGGATGACAAATCGCTGAGAGCCCCGAGCGACGGGCAGCAAACCGCCACGCCTCACCTGGTAGAGACATGTTCCCGAGGGCTGGAGGCCTGACGGGACGAGTACCCTTTTGCCTATATAATAACCTCCCTCGTTCCGTCCTTGACGGAAACGACCTTCCTACCCGATCGACGAACAGGACCCGATGTCAACAACCGTGACTGGGCTTGACGTATAGGACTACGTCCGGAGATCTGGCGTGAGCGCGGCTAGAGGCCTCAGAAAGATCTGGACAGGCGGGAACATCAGGCGGGTCGTCGTCGGGGCAGTGCCGGAGGTGTCAGGACCTGCAGGCGGGGCTGTGGACTGCGGTCTGCCTCGAGCATAGGGCTGGGCTTACGTTCGTGTCGTATTGTAGCCAGGGTATGTTTGCCGAACGCTTCCAGGCCAATTACTGGCCGCCTGGCGACGGAATGTTGTTCCCTGGTGGCAGCCGGGTCGTGGTTGACCGTGTGAGAGGCAGGTCATGCGCGCCGAGGTTGACTGAGCCACGCACGGCGAGTGAGGTATGTGGTGATGGTCTCGTCATTGCTACGGACCACATAGAGCAGGTGGGGTCGCCGGACTAGATCCCTTGCCTGAGATCTGAGAGGCACTGGCTCTGGTGGCCCTAGGGGCACTTCACTTCATCGCGGCCTTCTTTCAAGCTGCCCCGAGGAGGAGGAGGCGGCGGCGGCGGCAAGAGGGCCCGAAGACCTTCTGCAGAATTGAAGACACTGGAGGGGTGATCAGCAGTGAAGTCTTGAAGCACCGAACCCTCGCCTCTCGACCCTGTCATGATATACTGGCATGGTCTCGTTAGCATGGTGTCCCCGCACGTCTTCAGGTCCGAGTAAGGAATCTGTCTGAACGAGTAGAGATAAATGCGTAGTCCGATACCTAGTTGCCTTGCGACGGGATGTCCAGACATCTTTTTGTTCTACCAATGGCCTCTTCTAGTGTCACTTTTCTCCCCCATAAAGATGCTCCCGATAAACCATCCAACAGACGACGCGATAAACGACCGTGCCGAAATCCAGCCCGACCAGGCCCTCGTCCCCCTTTTTTTTTCTCCGGGCTCACGACCCGTTCGTCTCCAGCTTCCCCTCCAGCCTCTCGACGTACCCCACCAGGTCCTCGATCGTACACACCCTCAGGCCCCACCTCCTCGCAAACTCGATACACGCCTCGCCCCGCAACATGCCCGGCGCCCTGCAGATGGCCTGGCCCTCGACCTCCTGGCCGTCGTCCACGATCTCGCAGATGACGGCGGCGGGCCTCTTCCCGGCGAGGCGGCAGAACTCGGTGGCGGCCTCGGTATGGCCCCGCCGCTGCCTGACGCCGCCGGACCGCGCGCGCAGCGGCAGGACGTGGCCTGGGCGCCGGAGGCTCGCCTTGGTGGCCGCCGGGTCGGCCAGCGTCCGGCAGGTCAGCGCGCGGTCGTGGGCGGAGATGCCGGTGGTGACGGAGGGGTCGGCGGCGTCGACGGACACGGTGTAGGCGGTCGAGCGGGGGTCCTCGGACCGGGCGACCATCTGGGGGAGGTCGAGAGCCACGGTGAGCGCCGGGGCGAGGGGCGCGCAGATGTAGCCCGAGGAGTGGCGGACCATGAAGGCCATCTGCTCGGCGGTGACGGACTCGGCGGCGATGATGAGGTCGGCCTCGTTCTCGCGGGAGGGGTCGTCGAGGACGACTATGAACTGGCCATCGCCTGGCGCGCGCAGGAGAGGTCAGTGGGCTGCCTTGTCTAGCTGGGGACGGTGGGACGGGGGGACGGGGGAGGAGGGGCAGAGAGGAGGCGTACGGAAGGCTGCGATGGTGTCCGGTATCGGGTCGAACTCGGCGCGGTCGAGGGTCGTCGAGGTCATGCTGGCGCCTGTGGGCAGGCGTTCGGCCTGCAGACGATGTTGTTTCCGGCGCAGGAAGGGCCTTCTTGTCGACTCCGTCCTGAGAGGGGGGCTGAGGACAGGGCTGGAGAGTAGGTAGGTCGCCGCCCGGGTCACCCGGTGATCTCTCCTGGTGTCGAGCCGCGGTATATCTACCTGGCGGGGCGCCGTCGGCAGAGGTGTGGCAGTCGAGCTTCCAGGACGAACCGAGGGCAGGAAGGCAGCTGGGACAAGACAAGAAGGGCGGGAGGGCGGTAGATACTGGCGAGGTATTGGGGGAGTTCCCAGGCGGGATGTGTCTGGGCAGACGTGATTCTGTAGGCGGGTTTGAACTGGTCTAGAACAATATCGCGAATGCCCCGCGATCGATGGGCCGGACCCCGCTCGCGCTCGCTCTCGTTCACAGTCGATGGTGGCTCGGTCGGCTGGGTGAGCAACTGGCACTGCTTAATAATGAATCATTCTTTGAACGACGGTATAGTACAACTTCAATTACAGAGTACATGCTGCCAGAGTAATTCGGCCTTCAATGTCCTGGCTATGCCGAACTATCCGGGGCCCGAACGTCTGCACCTCTACTGATTCCTCCTCCAGTGTCCTGGAGACTCGTCGTTGTGCGAGAAGATTCTTCACAAGGCCTGCCATTGCCCATGTCTCTGTTTGTCCGCCGAGGCTGCCGGCGGAGGGGCCGAGTCGGCGGTCCGCACCCCTGAAGATGCCCTTGGGACCCTGCAGCCACAGCACTACCGTACCACACATGGCCGCTAACAGGGTACATACCCTCTAGTACAGCAGTAAGTAGCATGGTGTACGTCCGTACGCAGGCCAGGCCGCCAAAAAGTCAAACTGCTGACCTCATCTGCATCCCAAACCTTCACCCCGAACATTCATCCTCGCCTCTCACAACCCTGACAGGACTGCCCTGTTGTGAGACCCTCTGTCGGCAGCACTTGAGAGCGAAGGGGAGGGTGAAGAAGTAAAGGGGGTCTACGCCATCACGATGGCGCCTTCGAGGGCGCCAGGAGCTGTGCTGCGCCAGGTGACCAGAGGAGCCCGATCCCCACCGACACCGGGACCGAGGGAGGGACACCTCAGGCCAGCGATCACGACGCCTAGGAATCACACACCAGTAATACACCATCGCCGCCGCCTACATCAGGACCGCAGCGAGATCCCCACCTCATCCATCACCCCGCCCTCCCCACCGGCATACACGTCCGTGAACCCCTCCGAGGTCGCCCACTTCAACGCCCTCGCCTCCTCCTGGTGGGATCCCCACGGGCCCTCGCGCATCCTCCACCTCATGAACCCGCTCCGCCACGACTTCATCCGCTCCTGTCACGCCGTCCAGCCCTCGCCTCTATCTCCAGACCACAGGCTTCGCTATCTCGACGTCGGCTGTGGCGGTGGCATCTTTGCCGAGTCCGCGGCCCGCCTGTCCACCACCGCCTCCGTCACCGCCGTCGACCCCACGCCCGAGGTCCTCAGGGTCGCGAGGGCGCACGCCGCCAGGGACCCCTCTCTGGCCGCCAAGCTCCAGTACGTGAGCGGGACCATCGAGACGCTGTCCCTGCCGGGCGGTGACGACGACAAGTACGACGTCGTCAGCCTGTTCGAGGTCGTCGAGCACGTGGACACCCCGTCCGCCTTCCTCGACCGGTGCGGCGAGTTCGTGAGGCCGGGCGGCTGGCTGGTGCTGAGCACCATCGCCCGGACGTGGGCGAGCTGGTTCACCACCAACTTCATGGCCGAGGATGTGCTGAGGATCGTGCCCAAGGGGACCCATGACTGGAACAAGTACATCAACGCGGAGGAGCTGGGGAGGTACTTGGCGCGGAGGCCGGGGTGGAGCGCCCCGAGGGTGACGGGCGTGGTCTACGTCCCCGGCCTGGGCTGGATCCAGGTGCCCGGGAGCGAGGCAGTGGGGAATTACTTCTTCGCCGTGCAGAGGGAGGAAGTATGATCCTGGGTGCCATTAGACACACGTCCAGGGATCGACGCATGATGGGATGTGGCGGGCTGTAAGAATTAATCATGGGTTGAAGGATTCCTCCCTGTGGTGCGGCTGCTCCTCCCCGGCCTCGGCCGACATAGCTTCGACGTTCCCCGTCGCCATCGCCTCCCTCCTCCCCTCCTGTTCCGCGGAAGAAACCGCCGGGGCGCCATGGCAGTGGTGGTGGTAGTGGTGGTGGTAGTGGTGGTGCTGGATGACTAGCGTGGAGAGAGGAAAACAGACGAAGCCGCAAAGCAGCCACGCAAAAAAATATATATATACATATAAGACACTTGACCGCATAATCTTCGCGAAAGCAGCTACACCCCTGAGTATAGGAAGCTACAAAGGGCACTGCTTCTAGGCCTGAAGTATATAAGTTAAATGACTCACTTCTCGGCAACTCCTCCGCTTCCCAGCACCCCTTGTTAGTATTAGGATATATGTATCTTAATTCCTTAATATAGACTACATAACGAGGCGAGCAAGCAGTGTGGAGGACGAGTCTGCCAGTGCTGCCGTGCCAATCTGGGCTGGAGGTGCGTGTGAGCTGAGCTCGAAAAGCATATGAGTTAGCAGAGGCAAGGGAAGTATGTGTTTTGAAGCGGCGGGACGACGGTATATGCGCGTTCGGCTTCAACATGATAGCAATACACTACGACAGTAAGAGAGAGAGAGAGAGAGAGAGAGAGTCGCTCGGGCGACGCGCCGAATACTGATTTTGATAATCGAGGGGCGTATGTTGAGAACCTGCCCTTACTAGGCTCCTTAGCTGCAAACCAAATCCCTAGCGAAGGTCACTATACGGTTTAGGGGCCTTTGTAAGGGGCTATAAAGCAGCGTCCTCACATCGTCGTAGGTCCGTAAGGGACTTGGACCTCTTGGCTTCATCTTGATTAGACCTCGTCGCTCTGCCTGCGCACTTGAAACCTGACACATGAGCACCTAGCCTGCTAGGTTGGATCTGGTGAAACTGTAGACCCTTTAGCTGCAAGAGCAGGCGTCTAAGCGCTTGTGGTGCTCATACGAGAAGTTTGTAGTAATTAGTTACCTTAAAAGCACGTGTGCGGCAGGGCTTTAAATAGTGGTCTAGTCGCCTAGGGCTTTCAGGCTTTCCAATCTCTCAATGATACAGGGAAATTTTTTACTCGGTATTCATTGCACACATCAGCAACTACAACAGCCCACTCCCGGTGGCCAATAAAATGTGCATCATCCCTCTCTCTGAAGCCGGGGCCAGTCCGGGATGGTCCACAACCGACGGAAAAGCGACTATGCACGGGGAGCGTAATGACACCGATATGAATACGACCCTGGACCGCAAATCCTCTCGAGGGAGCTGGCATGTGCTGCCAGCTGAGCTGACGGCCATGATAATCGAGATGCCTATGTCGCCGGGCGCAAAATCGACATCGGTACATGACCAGACGGCCCTGGCTCCGTGCTCAATCGTCTCTCGACGGTGGCAGAGCCTCGTCGAGCCGGTCCAGTTCAAGCGTCTCATTCTACACCAGTCGGACATTGTCGACTTTGGTAAGATTGTAACGGGGCGGCGGACGGCCTTTGTGCACATCTGGCTGCGGTTGGAACTTCCCGCCTACGACTGCGGGAGTTTGTCAGAGGGGATAATCAGAGGAAGAAATCAGGACCCACAACCTGATCTACACCAACGCCGTCTGGGATCTCTTCGAGGCCCTCTCGTCCCTGTTCTGGAACAAGCGCCATGGCACAAGGGGAATCACCCTGGAGCTGAGCGCTCGCTCACCGAGTGACATAATCCACTTTGGGAACGACCCCTGAAATGCGCATAGGCGACACGCCATGGGAAATGAAGCTCGAGGACTCGGAGAGGCCCCCAGTTTACACACACAACGATCCCTTCCACAGCTGGCTCAATGGGCGGAAGTGTCGGCGGACAGTGCCAGAAGGCGCCAAGCGCAGGCTGTTCGGACATCCTCACGGTCTGGAATGTCACCGCGATGCAGCTTCCGTAGAGAGGTTGGGACAGAAACTGCCCAAGGTCAGCATCATCCATGCCCTCGTCACCCGACGTCAGTTCTATCGGGCGTTCAGTGCTACCAGGGGCCTGGCAGAAATTTTTGGCAGTCTGCCGGGACTGGAAGAACTCACATACGAGCCGTGGCGCGGCCCTCCTCGCGACCTTCTTGGTGAGCCCGCTGGCGTCCCTGCTGTTCAGAACACCCCCGACAATCCATATGCTGAGCTGATATATAGAGAGAGGGCCCGCTTCTCCAGGGATTCCGACCACGGGCATTTGTTCAGCAGGGTGTTGAAAAGCAGATGCAGCCTGAAGAAGGTGTCCATCTCCGAGAACGCCGATAGTGAGTTCTATAAGACCTTGAGGAGCTGCACGCATCGCTGAACGTCTACGCCGAGGACCTTTTTCATTCCTGAATCGGACCTTGGCGATGACCCAGATGAATGTTTAGGGTGGGAAAACATATAATACTTATCTCTCACCTGCATTAACCCCGCGGGCTCTTTGTTGAAGCCGAACGATGATATTACGGTCATCTGCTGGGCAGCAAAGAGAGCGGAGCTGATGCCGCAGCTCGAGGTTATGGAGCTCTGGTGCTGTTGGAGATCCGGGCTCACATCCATCTTCCGATTCGAAAGGCGAGGACGCCGGCCTAGGATCCAGCTCTTGTCTACTAAGCCTAGCCGCATCAGCATACGAGAGGCGGCGTGCTGGAGAGGCGGCGTGCTGGCAAGGCGTGGTGGACCGCCTCTATCCCGGGCTGGCAATCCGGCTGGAGGTGGAGGTGACCCGCCTGGATGGAAATACATTCCTAGGGCTGGCCTCCGTGATCGAGCTGTCGGTCCCTGAAGGACCGATTATTGCATCCGATATTTCTTCAGCAGATGCATAGAGGGCATAGGCGTCGACGCATTTAGATACCTATAGACAGCGTCCCACACAACTGTGAGGAAGGCCCGCTGAACGAAGCCTGGGGAGGAGTGGTTTGCACTCCACGTCGTCGATATGCACTAGGATACTAAGGCACATTAGCCATCCCCACACGTGTCATATCCTGACCTCCTGCTCGGTATCGCCATCCACCGCCTCCACGTGCACCTCCCTCAAACCCGGGGTGGAGCGGAACGGACCGGGACCCACTGGCAGAGGACCACATAATATACTCGGCCCTATCCAGACTCGGAGGAGCATGGTGCAGCGCGCCTCACCAGATGAAGCAATACCACTGGCGCAAGTCGGTGACCAAGGTCACTAGCCGCAGAGGGAATGGGTGAAGGATGAGATGAAGCCATGCAGCAGCCGTCTGGTCTCCCTCCACACTAATGGTAGGAGGAGTGGAGAGGATTGGGATGCGATGTAATGCTATGCAGCGGCCATCTGGCCTCTCTTGGCGTTGACATGGCTGAAATCAAGTCCACCACGGCATGTCTTCGGAGGGAGGCAGACGACCTAGCGAGTATTCACCACAAAAAAATTCGACCCGCCTCAGGCTGCCCTCGTGCCGAAGAGATGGCTCGGGCCCGGGGGCTCAACTTCTGACCGAGGCCATGCCCTCCTACATTTCTCGGGCGCTCGTTCCAATTGGCTTATTACCTACATAGGGCCATCCAAACAGTTTGGTTCGACCGGCAAGTGGTTCACATTCAGCAGGAGGGTATCAAATAGGGATTCCTCGCCCCAAAAATCTGCAAGAGCGGCAGATCAGAGCAAAGGGCCGCCAGTGGCCCTCGAAACAACAAAAAAAGCCATGGTCAGCATCCTGCCAGGGATGGAATCGCTCGTGCTTCAGGGTTGCATATCTGGATGAAACCAGCCAGCCACGAACCTCTGCTGACCACTGCTGACGGGGGGCGGAATGCCACGCTGGTTTGAGCCCGAGGATGAAGCTTATATCCTTCGTCGCGAGGAGAAGTTCACGTCGTGGACCTCTGTGTCTTGTTCTCCTCTTCTCTTCCTTCTTACTCAATACTGATGTGGACATTTTCGTGAATTTTTACCCGGACAAGGGGTTGTGCTTCTATTATTATCGCTCTGAGTGAGCACGAACCTTTTCCAGACCTGTCGCACCCTCGCGAGACGAGATGTGGTACTTGGCTGGCTTGCCCATTGTGGACGCCTGCCATAGTCTGGCGGTGAACGCTGTGCTGTGGACCACTTTGGCACTGACAGTCGTCATCGTGAGATTGTACACGAGAGCAATACTCATCAGTGCGCTGGGCTGGGACGACGCTCTGATGGCAGCAGCTATGGTAAGCAGACACATGAGTTCCTGTGTTGATGCGGCTTTAGCCAGTGTCTTGTCTGAATCCATGAATCGATTCTCACTCGTTCCCTGCCCCTAGATATGCTCGATAGGGAATACCGTGTCTACATTTTTTGGTGAGCTCCCAGGCCTGTGACTCAACCGTTGCTCTATGGTAGCAACGCCGGATCCAACGTGTGAAAGCTCATTACTGCCACGGCACAGAGATCAGATTTGGGCTGGGCCTACCGTTCGACGAGGTATCTCTGAACAAATTCTTCGCGGTAAGCAGAAAGCCTGAGGCCCTGTCCTGCAAGACGTGTCGCAGCCTGAAAGACATTACCGCTGACCATGTCCAGGCACTCTACGCCACGGTCCCGTTCTACTACACCACCCAGACTCTCTACAAGCTGTCCCTGACCATGCAGGTGGGCAGGCTGTTCACGACGATGCTGGGGAGGAGGGCGATCCTGCTCGCCACGCTGTGGATCAGCGCCTGCGGCCTCATGACCCTGTGCGGGTCCCTGTTCTACTGCTTCCCCATCTCCAAGGCCTGGGATGCCGACGTGCCGGGCTGGTGTGTGAACCGGCCGGCCCTGTTCTACGCCGTGAGCGGGGTCAACGTCTTCAACGATATCGCGCTGCTCGTCGTCCCGCTGCCCTTCCTCTTCAGGGTGCCCCTCCCCCAGAAGCAGCGCCTGATCCTGATCTCCGTCTTCCTCTGCGGTATCTTGTGTGTTCCCCTCCCCCGCCCCCGGTCCGCTCTTGTGCTACACGCCTGCTAACATGTGGACTCGAGCACCACGGCTGTGTCGTGCGTCAGGCTCAAGGCTATGTACGAGGTTGCGAGTACGCCGGTTTACGAACAGCCAGGTATGTGCTGCCGAGAGCCCAGGGCCTCAACGACCTCGACGCGATCGAGAGACCCTGCAACGGGCGCGCAAGGCGGGGGGAGGGGGCACGCGGGCATCTATACGCTGACACAGCTTCGTAAAACATAGTGACGGCCATCCCGATCAACCTCTGGTCCCTCGTCGAGATCAACGTCGCCATCATCTGCGGCTCCATCCCATCGATCAGATTATTCTTTACACGGGTGATCCTCCGACAGCTGAGCAACGACAAGGTGCCCACGTTCGGCATGTACACCTCAGGGGAGCGTGCCAAAGACAGCGGGATGCGAAAAGGTGTCGGACTCAAGTACCTCCAAGAGGCCAGGCGGAATACCCGAGGCACGAGACCTATTGAGCTGGCATCCCCCCACGCAGACACGGCCCGGACTGCCTCGGAACAGGACCTCCTACAGCAGGAAGGGCCCCAGGTAGCCAGCCTGCATGGTCAGTCTGCGGCAAGGGCTTATGGGCCTGATCGCCCCGAGGGGCGTGAGAGTATCGGCGTGGCAGAATGAAGAAGAAAGGAAGAAGAAGACAAGAAAACCCCATTTTACATTCTGATCCGTTCCAGGTCTTGAGGGCTTGTTGGTGGGGGGGGGGGAGGGGGAGGAGCAAGAGGACCTGCGAAATCGCAATGACAGAGATGTAGACCGGAATTTTGGTATCCACATACCGAGGGGAGCATAACGGTCGGCATGAAGATGATGCAATATTCGCCTCTGAAAGGAGAGACCTATCAGCACTTGACGTTTGTGCGATATACTGTCCAGGAAACCCTCGAGTCCCGAATAGTAACTGCGGTACTACTATACTAAGCTGCAAAGGGTCCCAGCTACACGTAATAGTACTGAATAATAATTAGTGGTACTACATACTATTCATTATAAACTAAACTTACTGCAGTACTCTGCTCGGAGTTGCTTGCGCGCCTCGGTCTATGGATTACGGCTTCAACACCCTGGACCAAAGCATCTAGCACCACCCTGTCTAGTCTGATGCTCTGCTATATCTTCTGATGTTATACAATGCTATAGAATAGTATATGTTTTTAGTCGACTTATGTTTCAATATGTATAGGCAGGGCATGGGGCTATCCTTTTGGCAAGGCAGAAACTGAGAAAGGCTGGGCGACGACGAATTCGCGGCTAGAACTTAGAATCATAATTATCATCGCCCTCTCGCACTCTACATTCCGATAGCTCGCATAGGCCTCTTCAAAAGAGAGCGCCGTTTGTCATCTATTGGGCCTCTAGACGACGGTACAGCTGGTTGTGGAGGGTACTTCCTCACCCTCTGCCGTCTATTCTCATTTCATCCTGTGCAGGAGCTGATGTATGCAGCTACTCTACACACTTGTAATTTGTGTATATTACTGGACCAATACTGGTCTATATACTGTTATGTAAGTCGTCAGCCTCGCACACGAGCAGGTAAAGCAGTCAACAGAGCAGCAAAGCAGAAGACTGTGATGGAAGCGTCTCGATGCCGCTGAAGGAATTTGACTCGTAAGGCCTCGGTGGGGAATTATCTATGGATACAGTCAACCGTTTACTGAAGTAATGGGGCCGCCTGCATCTGATCATCCGAATGCACGGAATTCCTAGCAGTTGCGAAACTCGCGGTGGCTTTATCGGCAAGCGGCGCCGGGGACTTTGGGGACTGAGTGGTTGAAGTACGAGAATTTACTATACGTTGAGGAGTGTTTGGAACCCTTCACTATACCGTGCTGCTCCGGCGGCAAGCCGCTTCTGTCGCAGTCCTTCGCTGGATTGGATAAGTCGAGACCTCATATTTTCGGCGGGAGTATCAGATAGGGAGGGTGAGGATATTGAGCCATCTAGAATATGTCCCCTCACACCTGCGGCGTAAACATGAGAGTCAATCGCATCAAATACTATGGAATTTCCGAGCGGCCCTGACGCCCTAGAAAAGCTACAAAGATATAGCCCGAATGCTCTCGTGGAGTGATTCTGGAAAACTTCAGTCGATATGTTCTGTTATACTGTCCAAAAAGACGTGTGTCGCGAAGATATGGCTAATCCATAATTTTGGTAGCGTTCAGTACCCAGCGTAATTCCATGGGAACTGTTATTTTTCTTTTTTGCAAGTCTGTTCCGGTGATACAGCTTGTTACTCGACCAAGGACAGTATGGTAGTGGTCCCGTCGCAGAACTTTTGCACAGCTGTGACGTGTCGGGATGATGGCCGATCCTTTCCTCCGTACGGCCGAGATGACCAGTCTCGCAACATTGTACAATAGGCCGAAAGTGGTGGTCGTGATGACGACAATAGACGCTCCGTGGCTCCCTCCCTCTCGGGCGAATGGGAGTAGCGGGTGTAAGTGGCGACGAGGGTCATCGACGCGAGCCCCGGAGCGTGATGCAAGCGGCGCCGATCTCCCCGCCGCATGGTTCAAAGGTAATCTTGGAATTGCGTGTCAGTAATGTGTGGCCATTGCAGCCCCGTCTGTTATACAAGTAGTGCAGCTATAAAAGAAAGGAATAGAAAAAAGCACGCTCTGGGAGAAAACTCGCAATGGGATGGCGGGGGGGGGATAGACAATTCACGAAAGTAGACAGAAAAGGTCTCCAGACTATCATGCGGCCAAAGCCGTCACGAGTAGGGAGGCGAACACAATCTATCCCGGAAAAAAAATATTACACAGCCCATACTCACTAAGTGATAGTACGTATAATTACTCGTTAAATACTTTTGTACAGCCCCTCGACAATCACGTGAGCCGATGTAGAACGCAAACAGCAATCACCGGCCTAGCGCACTGGTTCTCCAAAACGCCACACGGCTAGGCACTACGATGATGAGAATGACGCAACAGATCGGCCCCTCCGCAAGATCCAGTGACATCAATACCTACTTATATGTATGGAGTCGAATGAGGAGCTGGGGAGCAATGGTTCAAAGGCAGAAAGGAGCTGGTCCAGGCCGCCGCCCCAATGGTGAGACTCTCTCCATGTTTGTGACTTGTCATTAAAGGGAGAAAAGCTGCTTTAACGAACTGGAAGCCCAATACGGCGTGAGAAGCAGCAAGACTGATAGATAGGAGGCCGAGGCACCTCCGAGCCAGCTGTAACCGTTGGTTGTGCGAAGGATCAACAGGGTTAGGGAGGCGTTACTCGAAACGGAGGGGAAATCCTTCGATCCGGAGGTACATAATCCTTTCAGGCGCCGCCCGATCCATACGCACGCATGTACGGTCTGACCGTGCAGGCACGGTTACGTTGGGACCATCGCAACCTGTTGCCGAAGGGGTTCGCGGGTCCCTCAGGCAAAGGACCAGAGTATGCTACCCCAAAAGTGTCGCGAGTGGGGTGAGCAAGATACGATGGAGTATTGCCGGAGGCTGGCTTTGTACGTGATGCGAATGCCAAACTCGAAAACGAAAGCTCTATATATTCTGAGACTTGATTTGCCGATTAGCCGCCAAGCGTACGAAATCCTTCCAACTCGGTAGCGCAGCTACATAGTATACCGAACTATAGCGTAGCTAGGTATGCCGTACCATAGCGCAAATCGCCTCGTTTACATCTTCTCCGTGCCCACCCCGTACCCGTCACCAGCAGAATTGTAATATGGAGCCCGCTATCAAAGAGTTACATCTCGGAAGCTGTTTTAGAGTCCATATAGGCAACACTCCGAGGCATTTGCGGAGGTCATCCCAGACTGGCACAATGATCCTTTCAGACACACGGGTTAAACTTTTTGTGTGGGACCGCGGCTCAAGGATTAGAATCCTCTTGCCTTCTGCATAAAACGGTCTGTTGGCTTGAATCGGGCCCACAACCCTTCGCTAGGGACCTACCTGTTCGATGTAAAACGCATGGGCCCCAGATCTCCAAGCTCTCGGGTAAAGCAACAACGGTTAGGCTCCTGGAAATAAAGGACCGATTGGGACAGTCCCGACAGTCCGGAGCGCATTGCCTATTGGCGATACCTAGGACGGGATGCTCCAGCCATTACGTCCTGTCCCGTGAACCCGCTCGTGATCAACGCGTCCCGTAGGGTCCACCTTAGGGGTTAGGAGACCTGGGGGCGGTAAGGAGACCTGTGGGGCATCTACGAGCGGGATCTGGTTTCTGATGAGGTAAAGGTCCTTGTCAAGCTTTCGGTCTCGGCGGAGGCGAGACCGTATCTGAGTGTCCGATTCTGTGACTGTATGGTACAGTCTTCATGCGGCATAAACCATGTACCTAGTATCCTTTCTTGGTCCTCAGTGGCTCGCCTATCTTGGACAGAGATCATTCTGCACACTGGGCATTCAACTGGACACGCCAGCCTATAGGGCCAAGAGCTGTGCCACAGGCTAGGTCCCGACCCCTTACCAGCGCGTCTAAGCCGTTGCAAGGCCACCAAGGTCGGTGAAATGTCATATGTATATCCCACCCGCGTCACTCCTTCTTCATCAGGCAAAATATGATAGTGGCATGCGATCGGCATGAAACTGTGATAAGATGCCCTAGATCTTGTGGGGCGAAGTGACGCTGGGTGACAAAGTGAGAGGCTAGCGCTGACAGTACTGAGAGTGTCTCATAAAGGTATGCCGGGTGCAATACATGCTTTGACGATCGACAGGGTATGGAGTGTGGGTGTCGTGGTATTCCGTACAAGGCATACAGTGAACAGAGTGCTATTGGGGTCAGAGCTCAGCTGACGCATGCTTACCACGAGACAACTGACGCATAGGTATGGACTCTTGACATGAGGAACGTAGCATCGGGTATTGCGGCAGCTAACGTGGTCTCTGCGCGAAGCGCGAAGGATCGGTATCACTTGAACCTCGGGCGGAGTATATCTGTTGCTGGTCTGGTCTGATCTGATCTGATCTGATACTACCCTATTTAAAAGAGCTGCCGCGCCCACGGGGTTTGCCAAGCACACCAGCTGCGTGTGTTTTATTTTCTGGCGTACTGTCGGCATACTTTCTTTTTTTGGACTTGTTTAACCGAAGAATCCCTCACAAAATAAGAGGGTTGCAAACCTGTTGTCCGCCCTAGTCACGACTCGACAAGGTCACCAGCAAGGAGAGTATCGCACACCAATCCACATTCTTCCAGTGAGCGCGGAGTCACCTAGACTCAACACAATTGCGCCGAGAGGCAGTTGCAGAGATTTTCGGACAAGATGGGCAGCGTGACACCTCCCAGGGTTGATACGATGCAACAAACTACTCCAGGCATGACGGTCCGCATGCCAAACACTTTGGTGAACTGGCCATGGCCCACAACCATCAACCCATACTACGAGGAGTGCAAGAATGAGTCTTGGGCTTGGTTCGAGGCATTTAAAGCCTTCAGCCCGAAGGCACAGAAAGCCTTCTACGACGGCAACTTCAGCCTTCTGGTTGCAATGGCCTACCCCGATATGGACAAAGGTATGGACCCCGGAAACCCTGGGTTACATGAAGACGAATTAGCTCAATTTCTCACCCCCCTACAGATAGTCTTCGGGTTGCTTGCGACATAATGCAAGTATTCTTCACTTTTGACGAGTACTCCGATTTGGCCGATGAGGTTGAGACGCGAAGGCAGGCCGATTCACTGATGGACGCTCTTTACAACCCGCACAAGCCTCGACCCGAGGGTGACTGGATCGGTGGAGAGATCACCCGACAGTACGTAATGGACAGTATCACACGGTCGTGCCTGATCTTATTGACGTGCGCGTAGGTTCTGGCTCAATGCTGTCAACCACTTGACTCCGCTCGCACAGAAGCGTCTTATCCACAAAATGCAAACATATGCAGACGCAGTGATACAGCAGTCTTTCGACCGGACTCACAACCATATTCGAGACGTGGAAAGTTATCTTGACGTTCGGAGGGAAACCATCGGCCTCCAGCCCTCGATCGTCTTGTGCCAGGCCAAATTCAACATTCCCGACCATGTTATGGAGCATCCTGTGATTCAGCGCCTGGAGATATACACAACAGATCTGGTCGCCATATCGAACGATGTATTTTCCTACAATGTGGAGTGCGTCATCAACATCATTCTCAAAATTTTTCCGGGCTAGTCCTAGTGCCGACGGCTGACTATTGATCCACAGACAGAGCCGTGGTGATGACGGACACAATTTGGTTACCGTCGTAATCAAACAGTACGGTTTTGGGTTGCAGGAAGCTTTTGACTGGGTCGGAGCGCTGCTCCAGGATCTCGAGAAGCGGTTCATAACCGACCTGAGCAACTTGCCGGAGTTTCCTGAAGAGAGCGAGGACGTCAACAGAGAAGTCCGGGAGTACTGCTACGCCCTGGGGCACTGGGTTAGAGCAAATGACCAGTGGAGTTTCGAGGTATTTAAACCATCTTTCTTGCAGAGGTACATTGCTGACGGTCTCACAGAGCCCACGCTACTTTGGGTCCGATGGACTTCGCATGCTCAAGGAAAGAGTGTTCACTTTGTTGCCACAACAAGAACAAATAGGACTGTAGAAGGGAGTCGATCCATTCAAATGGCGGGCTGTAAACTGCAAAGACATTTTCTTAGTTTTTCCGTTTTCCCAGCTGGTTCATACGTTTTCAGTGCGCGGTTTTTTTTTTGGGGGGGGGGGGGCGGGGGGCGGAAGGGAATATATAGACAAGAAATCTGGATTCAAGAACCTTGGAAATATGAACTGTACATGATGAGTTTAGAACGAATACTCAATATATACTGTAGCGGATGAATCCACTGTACGTGGGGCCTGAGTATGAATCTCTCAGGTAATTATGTGAATCGAGTTATGAAAGAACCCACAGGGGTAACCCCTTAGACTCATGCCCGCGGCTGGCTTATGCATTGTGTGGTTGCTCAGCTTATATTATGTTGGGCAAGACTGGATAAGCGACATGCAGAGACCTCGCATATGCAGCTTATTTCTGACATGCAGCAAGTATTGCACCATGACAGTCTAGACTTTTTTTTTACTTGCTCTGTTCAATGCACGGATGCATGACTAGAACAATCATCGAAGTACCAACCGCTGCAAACTCTGGATCAGGCACTTGATTATGAAAGCGATTGTAGAAAGTTTGATTAGGGTCAGAAAGAAATGTGTGCAGCGGTCTCAATTCCTTCAATCTAACTAGGCAAACAGCTGGTTATTTGTAACCGCAGTTACCACAGGGTCCACCTCAAGTGAACGCAATGAATACCAGTGAAGGTATTCCTGCTCAGCTGAAATCTGTATCACGTGCTATTCACGTGACACTTGGTAGCGCTGCCACAGCGACGATGCTTCTTCTCAGCCGCCAGTCCCAAAGCGTTGCCCTTGTCATTGTTCTCATTTTCCTGATTATCGACACTCTCCATCTTGGGAAAGGGGGGTAGGGGGATTTAACTGTAACCTTAGGCAGCTGAGTAAAATCTGTCTATTGAATTAGCCCTTTCCAAAGAAATACTGAGCAGCCCTGATATATGATGTTTCTGGGGGACACTAGCTCCTGTGGAAAAGAATACGCTTCTAAACCCTAACCCTGGTTGATATGCATACTTAAACCACGTTTTCGTGCTTATTTCAGATATTCCTTTTGTCTAAGAAATCAATCCAATCCATTCTTTCTATGCCCACAGAGCCTCTATTTCCTCACAGTTATGAGCCCGGTTCGCCTGGAATTCTTCCCCATTCCCTACAGGAATAGACTCTGTGGTCGTCTCTCTTTTTAGTCCTTACGCTTTAAACCTTCGCTTCTACTCTCCTTAATGCCTGAAGATTCAGACATCGCTATCACGCTTGAGTGCGTCGATACCTATTCGTTTCCACTATGGTTCGCAACCCTAAAGTCCATTTGCATGCTCAAGGACTGCTGGGAATACATCAATCCAGATGCCCCAGACGCCCCAAAGCTGGAACTCCAAGGGAATATTCCTGATTTCGAGGAATGGAGCACTGAGCACGAAAAGGCCAGAAAACAAAGGGCTGATGCTCAGTTCGAACAATATCAGCGCCTCAGACAGGAGCTTCCGGAGGCCGCAACTACGCTTGAAAAACCGGCAATCTACAAAGCCCTATCAGACGAGCGCATGGATAAGGAATACGACCGCTACCTTCGACGCCTTCAAGCGGAAGCACCAAAGAAGGCGTTAACGCAGGCGAATATCCAGAAGGTGCACAATTGGATTCAAACCACTGTTTCGAGCAGCCTTCTCTCAACTCACACTATCGGCCTCAACCGTCAAAACACCTTTCCTGTGCAGCAGATCGTCCGGAACCTGAAAAACCATCTCGCCCCTTCAGATAACGCAATCAGGAATTCTGTGCGCGCAGCTTATCAGGCTCATCTCCGAAAAGCACGAGAAAGGGGCATACGGCCGTCCCAATGGTATAACGATTATTACGTTTCGCTACTCCTCCAGGCCCAGACCTACCAGATTGCCGATATCCAAGGGTTCCAAGGAGTGGATGAGTTCTTACAAGCTATATCTGTGCGCATGGCGCCAAGCTGGGGCCAAAATGAGCGCCAAGAGCTTATCAAGAACGCGGCGCTGGGAAGACCCCTTCAGACTCTTGAGGAGGCATCCAAAGCATTCGCTGCCCTAGCCCATTACGATAAAACTAAGCACGAAAACGTGGTTTAAGTATGCATATCAACCAGGGTTAGGGTTTAGAAGCGTATTCTTTTCCACAGCTCCTGCGGTTGTGCAAAGCTGGATACAGCAGATCTTCTTCCTCTTGTCACATCACTAATGCGAATGTTCGAAGACTCTTCGAGGAGCAAGGATATGAACAGAGCCAGAAGAACTTCCTTTCAGTAATTACCTGGGTGCAGTAAGTTTGAGGTTTAGCGAGTGAAGGGTTGAAGCAGTTGCTTCTGGTGAGGAGGGGCCAGGGAGGGGCACGTCCTTAAAAGAGGTCTAAAGTGCTCGCCTTAGTTAGTGGTCACCATGACGTCAATCATCCATCGTCCATCGTCCATCGCAGGGGTGAGCTCCGTCATATACTCAGGTAGCCAATTCGAACTCCGTTGCGAGGCTTCATCAGAGCTAGTTGCTTCCTCAAAACATCAACTTTCCGAGGTTCCCTCCTCTGTCTCGCCTCTAGAAACCTGATTGTGCCCAGCTTAAATCGCTTCAAAACCGCCTCCCCCACCAGTCAGTTGGCTCAGCCCAACTACACCAACTCGGAAAGATGCCCTCCCTCGGCTCGATCCGCAGCGTCCTCCGGGCGCCGGCCTCGCGAACCCGCATCGCCCGCCGAGCCTTCCCCGGCCCATCCGCAGCCTCCCTCCGGGCCTACCGGACCTCGCCTGCCCTTCGCCTCCCCTACAAAGACGACCAGGACCGCGAGAGCGTCAAGCCCCGCTCGAACGAGGGCACCCAGAGCAACCTGGACGACGACTCGGCCGCGCACACGGACGCGGCCTTCAACCCCTCCGAGACGCGGCCCGAGGAGGAGAAGGAGTCGGCCCGGAAGGAGAGCGGCAAGGGCGAGAACCCGCTGGAGATGAGCGGCGCGAGCCATGACAAGTCGGAGCCGCTGGGCCAGGACGGCGGCGGCGAGATGAAGGGGACCACGAGGAGCGAGAGGTCGAAGGCGAGCGGGGCCGGGGAGCAGAAAAAGCAGGGGAAAGGGCCTGGGGGTGCTTGAGTGGATGAACAGGTGGGCCGGGTTGGTTTTTTTTTCTTCTTTTGGTGGTTTTCTGATATAATGTCGTGGATGGGCAGAGAAAGGGGTGTTGGGAAGAAGGGGCGTTCGTATGTGCTTAGGCTCTGCAATTTTTTTTTTTTTTTCGTATCGCGTCGCATCGCATCGCATCGCTGGTATACGGGAATCACACTCGTCTAGAAACCCCGAGAAAGCTTTCTCCCAAAGTAATGCCGTCGTGCCCCCCTAAACGCCGTTGCTCCGAAAGTGTTCCATGCCTGTACACATCCCCCCCCCCCCCCCAGCGTGCCTTTCCTTGCCGATCAGCCGTATAGCATATCCGGGTCGTCCTCGTCTCCGTCCTCGTCCTCGTCCTCCGGCACCGGCTTCCCCTCCTTCTCCCACATCTTCTCGATCCGATCCGAGACGCCCTTGCGCCTCGGGTCGTACTTGGTCAGGTCCGTCCGGCACATGGGGCAGGTCCCCTTGATCTGCAGCCACGGGCCCACGCAGTCCAGGTCGAACCTGTGGGAGTGGTGGCACTGCAGCTCGACCACGAGCGGGTACTGGTCGTCCAGGAACCTCTCGGCGCAGATGGGGCAGGCGTCGTCGGGCCGGAGCCACCCCTTGGGCACGCGCTCGAGCGTGTCGAGGAACTCCTGGGAGAGGCCCTCGATGGCCCTGGGCGGGTTGAGCACGTCCGCCTCGAGCGCCTCGAAGAGGGCCTGCAGGAGGTCGCGGTTGCCCGCGTCGGGGGAGTCCCGCGCCAGCGTGCTGAACTGGTCCTGCACCAGCCGCACGAGCCCGACGATGTCGACGGGGGTGGGGACCGCGTGCGGGTTGTTGTGCTGCTGCTGCTGCTGGCGGCTGTGGGAGGAGGCGTCGCTGGTGGCGGAGGGGTCGTCGCTGAGCTGGTGTAGTTGTGAGGTGAAGGAGGACATGTCTATCTGGCGGCGGCGGCGCGGCGCGGCGGGCTGGATGCCGTGCTCGACTGAGGGAGGGAGGGCATGGTGTCAGCATCCTCGGGCACGGGAGGCAGGAGAAAAGGGTGGAGGGGAGGGTAGTTCGCGAGATACCCCGCCACGACAGAGATCTCTATGGACAACGACATACCTTCGTATTGAGTCGCCATGGTAGGGGATGCTGAGTGAGGGTTTTTTCTTCTTCTCGAAAGGCACGGCGCATCTATCGATTCATGTCCTGTTTGTTGTGTGTGTTGGTGTTGGGGATGCGCACCGCTGTTTGCTGTATTGGCTAGCAAAAGGGAGGTTTATGGGAAGAGCCGGTTGTCAAGCATGCGTACTTGCGGCACGAAACCGAGAGCGCACGTCAAGTGGGGGCTGCCTTGCCCAGGCACAACGTGGCTGACGCCAGCCTCAGCACGCCGGATCTCAGGGTCTTCCCGGCCGATCCTTGCCCAAGTCTGGGGCGCGGAATCAATATGTACTATGCGCAAAAAGGTGAGATCCGCAGCGCAGCACGCATTAGGATATATTGGCTCGTTGACACGGGCCTCGGAGGAAACTCAACAACGGTGAGGCCCGGAGGAGCGGTTGGCCCTGGCCTTACACATGCTTCATGATCTGTCCCGTTGTTCCTGACTGTCTAACTAGTCTGACCAGCGAGAAGAAATATTGCTGACGGGCATGATGCCGTGTCCAGACGCGGGACAGAAATCTTGGCGGACAGCTCTGGTCCGTACAGCCGCGAAGACGACAAGCAGGTACCGGACAGAGAGACTGGAGACTAAAAGGTTGAACCGACGGGGATGATCGCATCAGCCAAACCTTTGCTGCCGCGGACCCGGGAGCCAGTGCCATGCCGTTTCCATGTATAAATGACGTCGGGGACGTCCCAGGCTGGTCGACCTCCTCACCTCTCTTCACGGCAAGAATAACATCGCCTGTAGGAATTTGAGACATACAAAGTGGGGACCCCCAACACTCGATTCCAATCCACTCATCCAAATATGACCGCCACGGCCGTCTTCGGCTGCACCGGCGCTGTAGGGTCCAAGATCCTCGAAACGCTGCTGGCAACGGACTTCTTCAGCTCGGTCAAGACCATCTCCCGGCGCGCGCCCAAGGCCTCCTCGCCCAAGCTGGAGGCCATCGTCGAGACCGACACCGGCAGGTGGGGTCCCTCGATTGCGGCCCTGAAGCCCGTCTCCGGCGTCGTCTTCAACGCGGTCGGGACCACGCGCGCCGCGGCGGGCGGGACCGACAACCAGTGGAAGGTCGACCACGACCTGTGCATCGAGAACGCCAGGGCCGCCAAGGAGGCCGGCGTCAGGACGTACGTGTATATCTCGAGCGCCGGCACGCGGGGGTTCCTGAGCAGCCTGGTGCCGTACTCGAGGATGAAGGTCGGCGTCGAGGACGCGATCAGGGACATCGGCTTCGAGCATGCCATCATCCTGAGGCCGGGGGCGATCCTCGGCGAGAGGGAGGTCCCCAAGAACGCGCTCGTCGAGAGCGTGTTCGGGAACCTGCACAAGATCAGCCAGGGCCTGCAGGACAAGCTGGGTGAGTTCCCCGCTGCCGAATGCCAGCCCGTCCCGGAGTGCTCACCCGTGTTCCCTAGGCTCGGACCAGCTCTACATCGGCAGGGCGGCGGTGGTCGCTGCCCGCATGGCGGAGGAGGGCAGGGCCCCGTCCAAGTACTGGGTCATCGAGAATCACGACATACTCAGGATGGGCAGGGACGAGTGGAAGCAGTGAGGCCTGGGCGACGGCTCGAGGCCGGGCCCCGGCTCGGGGCCGGGCCCGCAGTACCAAGGGCCTCCACGGCCCCGGAAAGGACCGTGGCCCCGATGCGAGTGTGGCAGCCCGTGAGAAGGGCATGCTCACGGCACCCATGGTGTCGGAGCCGGCGGGTGGTGAAGGGGTGCGAGGGATAATTGGTCGCACAGCAGGCGCACACCACCACACGCATATTACGAGGCCGCCGCGGACAGGTGCGTCCCACGGCGACACCATCAGGGACGGACATCTGCTTGTCGTTCGATCATGAGCTGTCACGTCATACAGAGAGGGGGTAGGGTGTTGACCTCCTGCAGACAGATGCGACGGTAACATTTCTGGTATTCTATCATGTAATACACGCGATGAACACGGAGAGGGTTCCTGCTGCCATGCCATGAACGCGACGGCCCGTCCCTCCACACCATGATGTGAAGCAGCCTCTGCACCCGACGTACCTGCGGGACAGCGTCGTGATAGGATTGAGATGCGTCTTCCATGACCATATCCGCACTCCCAATCGCATCAATGTGATAGATTCAAGCTTGTAATCTCCGCCATGGCAGTGAGTTCACGGCGAGATGAAACGGTGTCATGCATTATAGAATAGAAGAGCATGTGGCACTGTGAAAGTGCTCACATCCTCACCACGAGGCTGCCGGTGCCGGGGGGGGGGGGGGGCGGGATCCGAGAACAGCCCTAACCCTGCACTTGACCCAGATTAATTACTGCTCTGGACGACGCGTCGCGACGCGTCTTTCCTTCATTCTCACCTCTCAAACTCACACAGAGTGCCGTTCTTCACCTCTTTTGAGGACGACCCTACCTTTTTCACGTAGGGTATCGTATCTTCATACCATCTTAATCAGTAAGTCCGAAATGACGGCATCGTCCTCTGAGGGCGCGGCTGGTGGTGTTGCTGCCGCCGACGCACCAACCAAGCAGAACGGCTCATCCACCAAGAGGCATGAGGAGTATCAGTACCTTGACCTCGTGCGAGAGATCCTCGAGGACGGGGAGCACAGGCCAGACAGGTATGCCTCCCCCCCCCCCCCGACACCACGAATGCAAAGCTTCTGGCTGGACCACTGACACACCCCTCTTGCAGGACCGGAACAGGCACCTACTCCATCTTCGCGCCGCGGCCACTAAGGTTCAGCCTCAACAGCAACGGCGTGCCCATCTACCCGCTCCTTACCACCAAGCGCGTGTTCCACAAGGCCGTCCTCGCGGAGCTCCTCTGGTTCGTCTCGGGCGCGACGTCGTCCCTCTCCCTCAGCGAGCAGGGCGTCAAGATCTGGGATGGCAACGGCTCGCGCGAGTTCCTAGACAGCGTGGGCCTGTCGCACCGCGACGTGGGCGACCTCGGCCCCGTCTACGGCTTCCAGTGGCGGCACTTCGGGGCGGAGTACGTCGATGCAAAGACGGACTACGCGGGGCAGGGCGTCGACCAGCTCGCCGAGGTCATACACAAGCTCAAGACGAACCCGTATGACCGGCGGATCATCATGAGTGCGTGGAATCCCAAGGACCTGAGGATAATGGCGCTGCCGCCTTGTCACATGTTTGCGCAGTTCTATGTGTCTTATCCGCGCTCGGGCACGGCGGCGTCGGCGGGGCAGAACGGGAACGGGGAGGCAGGACCAAAGGGCCACCTGCACTGCCAGCTGTACCAGCGGTCCTGCGACATGGGTCTCGGCGTGCCGTTCAACATAGCCAGCTACGCGTTGCTGACGCACATGATCGCGCATGTGTGTGATCTTGTCCCGGGCAGCCTGACACACGTCATGGGTGACGCGCACGTGTACGTGGATCACGTTGATGCGCTCAGGATACAGCTGGAGAGGGAGCCGCGCGGCTTCCCGGAGCTGGAGATCAAACGGGAGAGGGGCGGTAGTATCGACGGGTGGAAGGTCGAGGACTTTGTGGTCAAGGGGTATGAACCGCACAAGACGATTGCTATGAAGATGTCGGTATGAAGTTTCGTATCTTGTGTCTGTTTCCGGGGTCTTAATGATGTATGAACCAATTTGGGAGGGATTGTTTTCTTTCTTTCTCAGGCAGTGCAATCGGAATCTGCATGGCACGGAGTAACAGACGGGTCACTGGTCGGCATCGACGTTGTCTGGACTTGGCTGCTTCTCAGACATTTGTCTTTTGGGTGGTCTCTCGTAACTGGCCAGTTCTTGCTAGCATGGCGGCGACGCAACTTAGTGTATGGCCACTTCGATTGTTCGCGACCGGCCCTTTCTTGTCCTTGTGAACCCACCCCTGCCGGTTGGAGAATAAAACGAAGCACAACATAAACCCACTCGCGCTGATGAGTATCCAAGATATTTGCATCACGCCGTCACTTGGAATCCAACAGTCAAGGCTAAGAAGAGATGCCAAAAGTATAAAAATCTTCAATCCATCTCGTCTTCTCCCGCCTGTTCTGTCCAAGTGCTTATTCTTATCTTATCGGCATATGACTAACCCCGCTGCCCGTCCACGGCCATTCTCTCGGGACATGATCGTACTTACAGATGCCCTCGAATCTGCTCCCTGACCCAACCTCGCCTGGTCTGCAACCACAAGACACGACCGATAAACCCCACGCCCTCCCTTCCTGTCTCTTTAACAGGCCTGTCTGTGTCTGCACGGTACATCTGCGAGGTCCAGAACTCGGTCACATATCATATCTTGACTCGATCTCTCTTGCGACTCGAGGATCTGCGATCAGCCTCCGGCGGGGCATCGTGCCCACCTCACCACCCTCCTCACTCGCACACGTTATTACCACCCAGCCCCCCTCCCTCCTCAGGCCGGCTAGCGCAGACACGGGGTGAAGCGAAGCAGGCACACCATGGGAAACACAAGGCCTCTCATAGTCGGGCCGGACTCTGGGCCGGAGAGTCCATTCCCGCTGCAGATGGAGGGCAAGGTGATCAAGGGTTTCGGCCGTGGCTCGAAGGAGGTGAGACAGCTACTTCCCTTCCATGTACCCCCCTCTTCTCATCCCGCTGCCCGGTGGCCTCCCCCCCTCCCCTGGCGTCGCGACTGGGTTGCATCACGATTGTTGCTTTTGAAGACAAGGGAGAAGGAGACCGGTTGCTGTACCCGGAGCCTCTGCAAGTGTCCTGGCCGGCACGAGCCAGTTGCCGATCGGGCGAGGCCTGGGTGGCTGGGTCATGAGCATGGAACTATGTGATGCACTACGGCCGAGACCCAAGCCAAGAGGCGGCTCAGGTGCAGAGCGGGCCATACCTGCATGGATGGGATCGGGTGGGGGGGAAAGGGGAGCGGTCCCAACGCCATCCGCACGGCCAGGCTGGGCTCATGGAGGAAAGGCCCCTCCTCACCCTCGCTCACCCACTTCCCAAACCAAGGTCCTCCTCGGCCGTGGCTTCGCGCACCCTGCAGTCTGAAGTTCCGCCCCTCACGCAGACGCACAAGAGCACCCACCTCCCCCCCCCCCCCCCACACCTCGCCCCAGTCCCTCGCTGCCCGCTCCCCGCTGCCTCTCATACTCCCACACCTGCACCTGCGCCGGTGCCCCAGCGCCCGCCGCCACTCTTCTCCAGCTCCTGCTCACATGGCCACCACACCCCGCACAGCTAGGCATACCCACCGCCAACCTCCCCGTGGACGCCGCACCCTGGATCGGGGAGGCCAAGTCCGGCGTCTACTTCGGCTGGGCGTCGCTGGAGCTGCCCGCGGACCACCCGAACCACGCACGGCAGAGGTTCGCCACCTTCCCCATGGTCATGTCCATCGGGTACAACCCCTTCTACAGCAACACCGTGCGCAGCGCCGAGGTGCACGTGCTGGAAGACTTCGGCGCCGACTTCTACGGGGTCGAGATGCGGCTGCTGATCTTGGGCTACATCCGGGACGAGCAGAGCTACGACGGTGTCGAGGCGCTGATCGAGGACATCAAGACGGACTGTGAGGTGGCGAGGCGGAGCCTGGCGAGGGAGGCCTGGAGGCCGAAGGGGGAGGCGGGTGGCAAGTTGGATGGCGCGTGGCTTACGAGGTAGGCACAAGATAAATGTGGCGTGCAGTTCCAATAGCTAGGTGTTGTGGATCTCTGAGGCATTAGACTATACACACACGGACATAGACCTCCGCCCAGGACCCCTGAAGGGTCTATCTTAAGTTCCCACCTTCTCATCAAGCCCACAGGACGCACGGCCAGCAGGGAGCAACACTATCACAGACTAGCACGACAACAACAACAAGCCCCTCCGGGCCTGCCCCAGCCTGCCCACGGGGGCCCTGGCCCTCGGCTCCCCCGCGTCGACCGCCTCCAGCGTGCCCCCCCGCCCCCCGCCCGAGGTGCGTCCCCCGCGTTGGCGAACAGCACGCTGATCGGGTGCCCCGCGCCCGCCGCCGGCCTCCACGGCATGGCCGGCACAGGCCATCGACGCCGTCCGTGGAGGAAAGAGGTCCGGCCCGGAGCCAGGCGACGCGCGCGGACGGACGCGACCGAGCCCGCGGATCTGCTCCGTGAGGAAGCCCGTGCGGGCGGGGGGGGGGCGAGCGTCCGAGTTGTGGTGCAGGATGAGGGCCCTTCACTGTGTAGGGAGGGACCGCGGGGTTGGGGGGGGGGGGGGTTGGTGATGGGCGTGTGTGTGTGTGTTGTTGTTGTTGAAGGTGTGATGAGCCTCGGGAGGCCGTTTGTTCCATGTGTGAGAGATCTGGGATCTGCTGATTCGTTGCGTCATATGCAGCAGGTTTGGAATGCGCCGGTGCGATCCCCCCAACATCCCCCAAACCCCCACACGCCATGTGAAAATCGGCTCTCGACATGGTCAGGCCCTCCACAGAGAGCTCATATATAGTACGTGGCTGGTGGTGTAGGTTAGTGCTTCCAAATTTGCCTCTTTTGCCCTAGGGAACCAGTGCAAGGCACCAGGACAAGAAACAAACGGGTATAATTCTTGTATATACTCATATGAACAATCACTCCTTCATGGACATGGACTCGTGACCTGAATGTCCTTACCCCTCTCACAATGTTAGGAAGTAAAAGCCCGTACCAGTCTTCTTACTCCGGTCCGCCCGGTCCAAAGACCATGTGCTCTGGATGCCCTGCCCCTGTGCCAATCTGAACCCAGCCGGAACCCGCTTGAATTTGTGAACCGAGAATGCATGCACCGGATGCTCCCCTTATACCGCCAGACCGTGAGGTTGTTGATCAGGATAATAGCAAGGTAGGAACTGTCCCGGATGTCAGTGTCGCTGCATTTGCTTTTGACGGGTGTTTGGTGCGTGAAGGCTCTCACATTGATAACGATCATCATCGGCATGTCGAAAGTGTCCCGACGCACAACCCAGCAGTACGTGCACTCCAGCTTGCCGCCCTTGGCAATTCTAGAGATGCCGTGCTCGCCGTCGATCCTCGCGACCCTGTTGCTCAGGAACATGGTGCGTGGGTCCTTGGATGGCGAGTCGTTGACGCTCGAAGTGCTCGCCCCGTCAAGATTCTCCTGCGTTCGGTACTTGAGCAGACGACACTTCCTCGTAACGCTGCTCCTGCTGTCGCTAAAGGCCAGGTGGGCAAAGTCCTCGTAGAATTCGACTACGTCGTCATCGTCCATGAGCTCCGCGATGAACAGCGGGTTGCGCTCGCTGTCCGAGCTGTTGCCCTTCTCGGCCTGGCTGTTCAGGCTGTTCAGCTTCGGCGTCGTCAAGGCATCTGTGTTTGCCCCCGAGGCCGTCGTACTCCCGCCGGTGTTGACATTTCTATTGGGCGCTTGACCAAGGAGGACCTCTTTCGGCCATCCGGTCAGTGCCGTGAATTCTTTGTTCACGGCGGCAATCTCGCCAGTCCGCCGACAGACTAGAGTGGGGCTGGAACCATGGTCCATGAAGTCCTCGTACTCAAACATTGTACGCTGGAAGCACTTCTCCATGAACACCAAGTCTGCTCGGTTCAGCGTGCGCGTACACGACAGCAGGGCCGGGCGTACGCTCCCCAGCGCACGAGCGATTCGTAACAGCTTGTCGCCGCTTGTGCGGAACCGTCTCTGCAGGAAGGCTATCAGGCGGTGATAGCCCTGCACGTACTGGAAAGGCTCCTTGACGTTCTCGTAGATGCCTGACGCGTCTCTATGGCGTTTTCCAAGGAGAGATTGTGGGAATGTCTTGGGGATGCTTGGTTTCTGTCTCGGGCGATTTGGGGGCCCAAGGACCTGGGATTCAGTACCGCTATAGGGCGTTGCCGTCTGTGACCCCTCGAAGCCGGCATTCTGATTTGCGGGGCTTTCGTGGTCGGTACTGGGGCTTTGTTGGTTGTTTGTGCCTGTGGCTATGGCGTAAGCATGAGGGAGACCGTGCTGGAGATTGCCTTGCGTGTATAAGGGATTGCCGGACTGATCGATGGAGAGGATGTCGCCAATCAAACCGCCGTCGAACTGACCCATGCCATTACCGAACGCTCCGGCCGCGAAGTTGGCGTCGCCAGCACCCTGCTGGGAGAATGAAGGATCTCGCGGTGGTGTGTCGGCAGCACCAGACGACATGTGGTTCAGCATGCCGAACTCCATGGCGCCGTAGTGACTGCCGAAGTTCAGCCCCTCGAGATTGAAATTGTACAACGCGGGATTGCTGGGGTCGAAGAAGGCAGGGCTCATGCCCGACAAATCGCCTGACACCTGAGGGACGGTGAGGCCGCTCATCTGAGGGGCATTTTGGAAGGTTGGCGAGACGGGTGACTGCTGACTGGGAAACGTCATGGCCTCGGATATGGATCCCAAAGCGCTCTGAGGTGAGAAGAGCGGGTACGTGTTCGAAGCGTTCGTCGGGGAAAAGAAGGTGCCGACATTGGATGATGCTTCAGAGCCAGTACTGGACGGATGACGGTTCCCGTCCGGCCGGTTCTGCGATGAAGCGCTGGGGTTGTAGTTAGGACCCAAGACGGGCCTCAAGGCTTCTGGGGGTGCATCGTGAAGATATTTGGCCTTCTTGCGCACTCCGTCCTGACAATGTTCCGCGAGGCCACGTTTGACGCATCTCTGACATGGCCGCTCATCACCTGCGTAGCATATTAGTCTTGCACATCGGCAAACAACGGGCAGGCTCCAGAACACATGGTCAGAGGCGCAAAGCGTCTCGAGGGGAAGCAGTCCTAGGTCTACATGGGCTTGAGAGTGATTCGATATCGTGGCGTACCGCAAGTCAAGTGTGCCCTCTGGCAAGCAAAGCAGGCCCTCCGGGCCTTCTTCCTCCTCGGCCGCATAGGGTCCTTGGGGTCATACTTCTTCTTGGCCTCGCCGTCAGGGCCGGCCTCTGTCTTGGTGGCATCCTCTGGCATCTTGTCGTCGTCCTGGAGGGAGGCGTCGTTGTCGTCGTAGTCAGGCTCGTTCTCAGACATGGCATCGGAGACCTCGCCTCCGTTGGAATCGACGTCGTCTGGCATCGTGTACCAGCAACATATATATGTGCGGACGTGGATGGGTATGAATGGTCCGAGCTAGGTGCTCGTAATGACGGCACGGCAACGCAAGTCGGCCGGCCTCCTTTGCGAAACCACACACGGGGCTACTTGTCCAAGTTGTAGCAAGTCGTCTGGACGGGGCAGGATGTGCTCAACTCCTGCAGTAATGCCTTGGCTGTTGTACCACACCAGGGGTTCAGCTGCGGCCGCAGAGCGCGTTATCACAGGGCCCGGCCTCGCAGTAGTCTCCCGCCTCCCGTCTCCTGTCTCCTGTCTCCTGTCTCCTGCTGCCTCCGCAGATGGGGGTAGGCGTACTGGGTAGTATTTGGCAGGTATAGACGGATCGAGTTGGTAACGGCGTATGGCAGCCCCAGGAGACGCCACCTCCAATTTTGTTCTGCCCTTACGAAGGAACCTTGTTCTCCTGCCGTGGAATGTGAACATATAGAGCCGGGGGTCCTCTATGCGCATCCGCAATATGGGGTGTGGGCCGTCTCGGAGCTTCTCGAAGGGCCTCAGGCACCCTGACCCCCGCGGTGTGGAAGCCGGGAGCGCCAGAAGGGCCAGACGCACAATGACAGCGCAGGCAACTCGTATTCTCCGCGGGCCACTATCACGACCAGGACCAGCCCTCCAATGGGCTCACAGACAGGTGAAAGGAGGCGTTCCTGTGATACCGCTCACCGTGTTCGCGCACTGGGGTGGGAAGGCTGGTGGGGGGGGGGGGAGGGGCCGCCGCTGCTGCCGCAGGACCGCAGACAGGGGCAGACAGGCGGTCCGCCGGGGTATGTGGGATGTCTCGGGGCCGTGATCGCGGTCGCAGTCGCTGGTGGCAGTGGTAATTGCGAGAGGCGCACAGGTCGCATGGGCTCACCAAACCCAAGACCGGCCACAGGACACAGGCACAGAATGCGCGCGGGCGGGGGCACACGGCACACGCACAGGCAGGCGCACAGGCTGAGCGGTGTTGCTTCTGCTGATCCTGGCAATCTGGGAGATGGGGACGAGGCAAGGCGGTCGCGGTTGCGAGGCGTATGATGGTGTCGACAGGAGGGGTATCTGCTGCAGCTACCCGTCGGTTCATGTGTGGGCAAGGTTGCATACGGCAGCGACCTCAGGGCAGCGCGAGTGCCAAAGGGTGCCAGGAGGGTCTATTGGTCGGCGACCTGTCGTCCAAGGTCAGAAGGGGGGGGGGGGGGCAGGATGGCCGGTGTCGACGTTGAAGGCGATGGTGTCGCTCGCTGAAGATGCAATACGAACTAGTCCCAGTCCCCCGCCTTCGCGAGAGATACCCAGCTGCTCTTGGGACTCCAATTGATCCCCTTCTCTGCCTCCGGGGTCTCCTGGCCGTCAATCCCTGACCTGTTGTTGTGATCGATGGTCTGCGCCAGGCCTGCCGGTCGGGTGTCTCTCCTGGTGGTGGTACGGCGTTGGAGGGTGGTAGCCTCGGCCGGAGCGGGGGAGGATATTGGAGGGCTGCGGGATATGGTTGCGATTCTTCAGCTGAGCAAAAAAAAAAAAAAAACAGTCCTCACCACCCCGGGTCCAGACGTTGGGACTCGGGGAGGCGGATCGACAGCCACGGACCCCCCATTTCGGCTCGAGGGGTGGAGAACAAGGCTTGCAGGCTGGCAGGCTTACCCTCTGCCGCGCTACTGTGCCGTTAGAACAGGCCGGGGGCAGGGGGGCAGGGAGGTGCCTTTTTCCTTAGAACTTGAGTCCCAATGCAGATTCTCAATATTTCTTCCCGTTCAGGTCAGGTCAGCCCAACCACATCCCATCCTTATTCAGACCACCCGTGCATGCCAAGGCCGCCGCAACGGGACCCTCGAAAGATACCTGACGAGACTGTCGTCAAGGTCCAGAGGAATGACAATACCATGCAGGAGTTCTCGCTCGGTGGCGTATCGCCGTCCTACGCCGAGCAGTCCTCCTCCCCGTCTCTGCCCCTCTGGGGGGGGGGGGGGGTCGATCAACACTGTACTTGTCCTTGCCTACTTACAACCTGCATATCGTGGTGCTGCACAGTACCCTGTCCCCATGGCAGTGGATCGGTCCCGAGCTCATCTGTGTATCCCACCCTCACGTATGTTCTTACTATTACTCTGGGGACCGTGAGCAGATCCTCTGTCCCCATGCAGGCCACGGCCGCTCCCAAGCTTGATGATGGCCAGCCACCCAACCTACCTCGCTTCACCCTTGTTCTGCAGACCTTCGGCACACCGGCCAATATCCCTTGACCGCTTGGGAGGTGCTTCTCGCTGATCGATCAACAGACATCACGATGCCCTGGTGACCAGAAGGTGGGTGCCCTAGGTACCGTCTGAAGGGCCTACCCCCTTGTCTCATCGCCGGAAGCCGGACTGTAGACCTCGAAAGATGCCAAACTTGAACGGCTCTCTCTCTCTCTCTCTCTCTGTGAGAGAAATCTCCAATGCTCGCTTCGGCGACAGCCCAGGCTCGATATCCCTATTCCGGAGATCAACAGCGCATGCGTGTCTATTACAACCACCCAATCCCCTCACCTCCCATCCCCTGTCGTCGCCTCATCTTGGTCATGCAGGAAGCCTCTCACAACAGGTCAATAGAACACGGACGCCGGCAGGGGTTGCCAATGAGCATCATGGTTGCGACACGCAGGTGCCAACCGGTGACTCATGTCCACTTGCTGTCCTCTCATCCCGTCTCTTGCCTGCCCACCGGTCTACCAATGCCTTTGTGCGCTATCCCAAAAAAAAAAGATATTGCAGCCCAGCCTGCCATCGACGGCTCGAAAGAGCGCGGACCAGCGGGCAAGTGCTCGCGTCCATTGGCCGCCATCGTGGACCCTGATCTGCTGAATAACGGCGGGCGCTTCCCTGGAACGGGGAGAGATCTGGCAAGGCACGTGGGGGGGGGTTTGATGCCTCACTTGCAGCCCTCACGGCACGAGATCCGAACCAAGATGGTGAAAATTGCGAACCACCCCTCTCCGCCATGGAGGGTACCATTCAATCCACAAATAGTTTGTGCCTCCACAAGATGAAGGAAGGGCAGCGGCAGATGAACCACGCCCCGGTGACCGACCGGTCACCGGCGAGCCCTTGTCGCGAGACTCCTTGCGAAAACATGGTTCAACAGGTATTCACAAACCCTGCCGGAACCTGTCATTCTTCAGGAATGTGTTCAGGGTATGGGGGCGCCGTGTGGTCATTCCCCCGGCTACACGACATGCCATGCTTGCATATGTCTCTACCAGGGCCATGTGCCAGAAGAGCATCTCTTAACAAGACGCTAGTCGTTCGTGATTGAGCTGGTTACCACAGTGCTTCTTTATGACATCGTCACCACTGATTCAGGGGGCTCAAACCCAGTGGCTGGCAAAGTCGGCCACGGAGGGCAGTTCTGGTCCACAGTGCTCTCTTCTCGACATGTCTTCGGGCCAGTCTTGTGGGTTGTGTGCGGGGGTGAAAGGGGGTGTCGGCGAGACAGGGGAACTTCTTGAGAACAGTATTCAGACTATCGCGAAAGGGTATCTCAAAAACATTGCTCATGCTTGCTCTTGACACCTCCCGAAACATCCTACCCAATCAAACACATATTGTCTCGAGGACACTTAACCCGCCGTCGCCATTCTCGAGTGGGCGCGTATCTTCTTGCCATATTTGAAGAAGATCACCGGGAACGGCAACATGGCTGCCGTCAGGAAGGCCAGCAGGGAGGTCGCCCACTACGCAGCCGATATTAGCAAATGAGCGCGGCTACTTCTCCCGTTCCCAGCACAGTCCCTAGCGGTTGACTTACCTGGTCGCCCAACTTCTCGTACATCTGGGTGCCGAACAAGGGGAACGCCGCTACAGACACAAGTGATCAGCAAATTGCTCACCTAGGAGATGCGACGGACGGCGTAGGGCCACCGCCCGCTGACTGGCTATCACCGTCGTCCCAGCTGAGCGGGAAAGAGCGGTCCCCGTGCCACGTAGCGTGAATATACAGGAATGTAACTCACCAGCAAAAAGGCACCTCGTGAATGCATTAGCTGCCAGACTACTGGCGGCATAGACAGGGTACGTCTCGACCTGTGCGCGTGTCACGTCAGCAAAAGCTCGTACCTGGGCCAATTGATTCCACCCGCGCCCGGCCCCGGTGGCCTCGTGTCTACGGCCTGTGGGGCCACGAGTGTACAAGGTTCTGATGAGGCCGGATCGGGGTCATACGAGACGTGTAGAACAGCAGTAGGTAGATGGTGAACGAGAGAGAAGGGGGTGGGGGGTGGTTACGTACCAGGTATGTGAAAGTGCCAGAGAAGCTCAGGGTAACCTGTAACGCGAGGACCACGCCGGTCAGCTGCGGTGTCCCGGAAGTAGCATATGCAACATGCGAGATCTTAGAGAGGCAGGAGGCGAGACAGGTCGTATGCGAGGGAACGAAGCGCCTTGCTGGCCTGCCCTGACAAACCCGTTGCTAGGGCATGAGTTGTGTTGAGATCGCACTGCTTGCTCGTGCCGCTGGCACATGAGACGACCGAGCCACGGGGAGGCTGGTGTCGTTGCCATGAAGCAGAGCCCTCGAGTGCGCGGGAGTCCGCAAAAAAGGGGGGGGGGGGGGCGGTCAAGTCCAGGGGACGAGGCAGGCTCAGGACGTGACGGTTCGCAAGACGGCAGCTCGTCACTCTGGATGTTGGTCTTTCCTGGGATCCACGTCTTGAGATCGACGACCGGGCTCCAGGACCTCCACCAAGCAAACCTCGGACTGCCACTCGAAAGTGCGTGCAAGCATCCGCAGCCGCCTCGCCTCCCGCCAACGTTGCAGGGTTGAGAGAGAGGGGGGGGGGGTGGAAGAAGAGAGAAGCAGCACTTACCCCTAGTCCAAATATACCAGATCCAATAATAGGCAAGATCCAGTGCACCCATGGGAATGTTGTCCACGCAAACCAGAACAGCCCCACCGTCACAAACACAGAACCCACGACGACGGCCGGCAGCCTGAACTCGGGCTCGATCTTGCCCCCGTTCCTCTCGACGAGCCGGTCACGGACCTTCATCCACAAGCCGCTCGTCAACGCGCCAATGAACATGCCAAGTAGCATACCCAGGAAGGTCAGGCCCGTCTGCCAGAGGGTGAACCCAAAGACGCCTTCGAATACAAAGGGGAACGCGCCGAAGAAAAGGTACAGGATACCGAGGAGTATGGCCGAGTACAGATTGAGGATAAGGGCCATGGGCTCGAAGGCAAGAATCTGGAAGGGCCGGAGGAGCGAGTAGCCCACGGTGCGGGCGATGGACTTGTCGGATTTCTCGATGGGGGCCCTCCAGCGCTCGTCGCCGGTTTCTTTGCGGATGTGCTGGGCCTTCTTTCGCAGGATGACCGGGTCTGTGATGATGGTCAGCAGGCCGGTCGTGAGTACATGGGCCCAGGCTTCCAGGACTTACGGTACGTCTCTGGCACGAGGAAGAAGATGGCCAAGAACATGCAGAACGCCCAGATAATCATCACGTAGTGCGTCCACCGCCAGTTCACATTCGAGTTGATGAATCCTCCCATCAGGGGTCCGACACAAGGACCCAAGAACGGCGCCGCGGTGAACATCGTCATGGGATGGTGCATCTTGTCGGGCGTGAACAGATCACTCACCGTGCCGCCGCTCACGCTGAGGAACGCACTCCCCGACAAGCCCTGGAAGAACCGCGCGACGACCACCGTCCCGATGTTCCTCGCCACGGCGCACGGGACGATCCAGATGGTGAACGCCGCGAACGCGGCCAGGTAGATCGGGCGCCGCCCGTAGAACTCGGAGAGCGGGCTCCACATGGGCCCCAGCGCGATGCCCAGCACGAACGTCGACAGGCCCAGCGTGGCGACGATGTGGCTGGAGGCGAACTCGGCGTCCATCTGCGTGTACGTGGAGGTGTAGATGGACGACGCGCACGTCACGCAGAAGCTCCCGGCGGACGCGAGCGTCACGATCATCCACTTTCGCGCGGTGTGGATGCCGCGCGGGTTCCACGGGTCGGCGGCGCCCCCCTCGAAGCCGACCTCGAACTCGTCCTTCTCCTTCTGCCGCTGGGCCTCCGGGTCTTCGGGGGATGAGGCCTCCTCTTCCTCTCCCCCCTCGACGTCGTCGCACCCGTAGCCGTTCTGGGAGCGCACGCGCGACAGGGAGCGTGTTGACCCCATGGACTTGTTGGAGCGGGTGCGTGCTATCGAGCGTGCCGGGCTGGAGGTTGCCGTAGCGGGCCTGATGGATTCGTACTGGGCCTCATCTTCGTTGGTATCCCCGCCCCCCGTTGCCATCACTACCCCTTCTGTTGAGCTGCTGTCAAGGGTAACTTTTTCGTCGGCATCCGATGAGGTGTTGGGCAGCCCAAGGCTTCCACCCTCGGATTCTATCCGGAGGTCCTTCTCGTCTGCCATCTCGCAGACTCCCACGGCTGATCCAGGGCGGTGAGGTCGACGGAATCTAAGGATTCTTGGTAGGTGATCAAAGTCGCCGCTGGCGTCTAAGCGTTATAAATCCGTGTTAGTACACCCACCCATATAGTGACCGACTAGCAACCACACCACCTAGAGCAGCAGGTGGAGGATGGCAGTCAACCCCTTATCGCTGTGATGCTGGTAAGGTCTGCAGAGGTCGGGAAGGCAGAGAGGTATGGATACAGTACGTTTCGGTGAGGATCTAATGACGTAGATATGGGTGTGAAATCTGAGGCTGCACCAAGCACAAAGAATAGCACGAGGTGCAAGCACTGTCAACCTTTAACGGCGGCAGGAGCTTTTCTTCTTTTCTTTGTTCTTCCTTTTCTACTGAGTCCAGCGCTGCGGATCCTTAGCAATCATGAATAGGATCATTGTGGTGACAAAAACCCGCCGGCGGCCAGAATATTAAGTGGAGTTCTCTGTATTCCTTTCGGACCGTG
This sequence comes from Endothia cerciana, assembly GCA_026119935.1. NCBI lineage: Eukaryota > Fungi > Ascomycota > Sordariomycetes > Diaporthales > Cryphonectriaceae > Endothia > Endothia cerciana. Next base: position 844,211 of record JALRMH010000006.1, read on the forward strand.
CCAGGGATTATCGTCGCCCCTCTTGGTGCCCACCGCGCGAGGAAGGGCGGATTGTGCCAACCGGGCAGAGGCTAGCCCACAGCATTGGTGGATGGATATACACCGGGTTGGTAAGCAACGTGCAGGATGGTCACTGTCACCCTAGACCACGTCCTGTAATGGCCTGCGACCGTCCACACTTCAGGTCCCGAGGGCGCAGCAAGAGCCTCTCGTCGAAGACGACAGATATGCTGCTGTGGATTGGTGAGAATATCCCCGAGGGCGAATCGCGAAGTGCCGAGCCCTGCTGGGTTTCGCCCTTGACCCGCCCTAGACCCGCCTGCGTCTTGCCCTCGCCGGGGTTCTCTATCAGGTCCTACGGATTTGTCCGGTGCTTATATCTTCCGCCGAGGCATGCCTCTGCTATATACCATGGCACGATATCATCGCCGAGCTCTCGTAACCGGGAAATGACAGCTCGGTCTCTCTTCTTTCCCGCTGTAATTGCCTGGACAGTCAAGATGCGGAAGCCGGAACCTGGTTTTCGACTCGAACCGCGTCAACAGGCACGACATAATCCATAGGGGTGGGTGATGGTGATGGCTTTGTAGGTGGTATCGTCCGGTGATAAGGCCCCAAAGCTTTCAGCACCCGAAAGCAGGCTTGGGAAACAGGCCTTGGATACTATAATACTACCACTCAAGTATCGCTCATGGCCCATATACAGAAATGCTGACACGGGGATGTGGAGGATATAGATATCGAATCCGCTGAGTTTAAAGTGGCCTGGTTCGACTTGATTTCATACTTCTACTTCCTTCGCAGCAATTACCATTCCTAAGAAGCTATTCGAATTTGATACTTCACACTAATACTTATCACAAGGTGGCTTTTCCCTGAGCCCACCAACCATATAGAGAAGCATGGTGCGCCCTAACTTATTGATGGTACCACCTCATGTGATGGTCAGGCTGTGTGATGGCGGGAGGCACAGCTAAGGTGTTGAGCAGTGACACAGGACGTCAATTTCATGTGAACAATCACCACAGCTTCCCTCACAGGTTCATCCAAGCTCCACTAGATGAAAGGGCATGTAAGCGGAGGGAAACATCACGAGGCCCTCTCCCGCAGGTCCAGATGACAATTTCCAGCAAGTCGGTCCTCATTGTGCACTCATCAACTCATGAACTCATCAACAAAAAAACAAGAAAATTCCATCCAGTCCACAATTCTAGACAACCAGCGCCATGCAGCAACAAGCGCACGTTGGGTGTTCCCGTCCTCCCATGATGAATCTAACCCTAGGACTCTCTACATCCTGTCGCCGTTCTCCAACAGCTGCTGCATGCAAAAAAGGTCCAGGTAAGAATCTGTTGGCCTCCAGTCACTGAAGTAATATGGCCGCCGTCCATGTTCAACTGATGGTTGTGGTGTTCTCATGTCCGCCAGAGCAAGCGCTCACCCGAAGCTGGTGTGTCTTGAGATGTGTTCTTGACTGTCGAGCATTGCTCACTCGGTGTGATCGGCACCGGCGTTGACCTCCTCCTCAGCAGCCTCCTGTGCCTGCTCCTCAAGGGACTCCTCCTCAACCAGATCCGCGTGAACGGTCATGGCACGCTGGAAGCCGGCCTCGTCGTCGGTTGTGTCGAGCGGAATGGGGTTGAAGGGCTGCGCAACAAAGGTGTGACGAGTGTAGCTAAGGAAGATGATCTGTTGGGAGGCGGGCATGCATTAGCAAGCCACCTCCATCTCTATCCAAGCCGGCGAAAAGGACTCATAGCCATCTTTGTTAGTTTGAGTAATGGGGATGTTTCACATACCGATCTCTTGGGGCCCAGATAGGACTCTCCGTCAGGTGCGTTGTAGTGGCCCACGTGCTGGGAGAGGAAGTGAGTCTTGGAGTCCTTAGAGATACCGTAGGCCTCGCTCAGCCAGTCACGGGGTTTCTGGTTGCTGCGTGTCCTGAAGAGGCCGCTGTACTCGAGACCATCGTGTCCGTCCATGATGGCCCGACCAACCTTGCCCTTGTTGTCGTTCTTGGGGATGACGATCTCGCATGTCTCGATCTGGTTCTTGAAACGCTTCAGGAGGGCCTCAGGACGGAGATCTGGGCGATCCTGAAGCCGCCTCGACTTGATATGGGGGAAGTCCACCTTTCGAAGGTGCTTGACATTGTCCATAATAACATCAGGGATGGCGAGGATGAATTCGTCTAGGTAGCAGACACCGCTCTTTCCTCGACAAGTGAGGGTGACCTTCTTCCAGTATGAGGGCAGGGCGTCATTGTGGATGGCGCGACAGGTCGCCAGCAAGTTGTAGTGAGGCTCGCGATGCACAGTGCTGAGGATCTTGGGCTTCGTCAAGCTGCTGCGCCCACTGTGGTGGTAGTCCTCAACCTCGAGTGTGACACGAGCGCCCTCGAAGATATAACCATAGATCTGAATGCGCGTCTCCGAAGGAAACTTTGTGAAGTCACCAGCATTGCACTCGGAGGCCCTGACCCTATGGGTGAGGGGGTAGTCGGCAGGATCGTCGGTGGTGATCGCAGGAGAGCCATCTTCACTGACAGAACCGACTTGGATGTCGGCTGCGGTGTTGTGGGTACCAAATTGGTGATGGTTGGCTGCGGCGGCAATTCCAGCAGGCTGCTTGGTCTTAACAACATCGACACCAAAACCAGCATCAAAGCCAGCACCAATGTTGGGGAGCTTGAAGCCCTTGAAGCCGTTGTCAAGCTTGGTCGCACTTGAGTCGACGTCGGCCATGATAGTGTCTGGTACAGTGCCAGTCACGTCGATTGCAGGGTCGTTGGCAGCGTGCTGATCCTTGACCACAATCACGTTGATCTTGTTCGGCCCGTTGGCCAGCTCGATGTCCAGGTTTGCAATCAGATTGGTGATGATGTCGGCGACATGCTGGGCAGCATCATCAGCCTCATTGATGTCATTGTTGTTGGATGCAATGTCTGACATGCTGAATTGCATTTCGAGGAGGGTATTGGGGTTGGAAGGTATTGTTTGTTTGTACGACGGGGAGGTGTTATTTGTTTGTAGGAAGGGATTGAAGGTTGACCGGCGGGTGGTAGAATCGGGTCGACGTTTGAAAACCCCATTTGCCCCGCCAGGTGTCATTTACTGCTAACTGGAAATTGTATCCCTTCACTTATGTTTGAACTTTGTGAATACCTATGTACCTAGGTACCTAGGCAGGTCTGGAGACAAACCCTAAGCCTCACCTTACCATCTATAGATCAATACCTCCACTTCTCCAGATATGCAGAACCAACCACTGCACATCTTAATTCTCTCCCTCCCTAGAGAGGACACAATACGGCATAGACTCTCCTCTCTCTCTCTCTCTCTCTCTCTCTGTGTGTGTGTGTGTGTGTGTGTGTGAAAGGGTTACCTTCCTGCCCCCCAAGCACTTAGATCACTCTCTCGTTTCTTCATACTGACAAGCAAAAATTTCAGCATTCCTTGTTTCCCCAAGGATATGAGACTTTTATTGAGTACTCGGAAGGCGGTGAAGTGATGTCTGCTTGGTAAAGATCTTGCATGATCAGAGTAGTATGAAGAATGATGATCAAGTCATAGCGCGCACTAGTCGATTGCTAATGATTGAGGAGAAGCACTTGAAAGCAGGATACCGATCATCATGTCTAGAGTCTTCAACATGACAGAGTCTGGCTGAAGCACTTTAGACACCGGCAATGACGAAAAGTGTTGAATATAATGCAGCTTGATTATTTCATCAACTCATGGTACTCAGACTCACCCGGAACTGTGCTCTCTTGTCATTAATTTGCAGTGAAAAGCCGGGAGATGCTATTATCGCCAGATATGAAGTGACATGCTGTTCTCTACACTGTCCTCGTCTCCGTTCTGGAGTCCTCTTTCCTTCTTACCTCCCGAATCGCGGCTATTTCGAAGAAACCATCGGTCCTGATGCACCGAAAAGCTGATGCTTCGTGCTCCATATTTGAATTGGCAATTACCTGAGTACATGTGGAACATCAGGTGGTTAAACAATCCGAATCCCTCGATTCTGGTTCCTTGGCACCGCTAGAAATTCAAATGCGTGAGCAACACTGCATAGGCGAGAGGATCCTCAGGAAATCTGCTATGCTATGACTGGAGATAAAGTCCACACTGTTTTGGATAGTGTGGTTGTTCATCGAAGACAGCCTGATTTGCGTGAGCCACCAGGTACGGCTGGGGCGAGTACCTCGCTTCAGCTTGGCCAAGTCCTTCAAAAATCAATACCGCCTCGTATGAGGTGAGAATCAACTCTTTCAAACCCTGTCGCAAAGCCTTGCGGTCGTCAGACGGCGCCGGAGCGTTGAGGTTGGTGGTCACACTTCTCTGGCATGCTCCGCCCCCAAAATGTGACGCTGTCCTTTCCGTAGATAACTTTCGAAGGATGCGTCTGCAGGTCGTATCGCATCTTGGGATATCGAAGCCAGCCTGGTCCTTTCAGCCCGGCATCGCAGATCATAGGCTTACTCGGCTCTTCGGACTCAGGCCTTCGACGTTCCACAACCGCTCAGCCCCCAATGGGCTATCCCCAGACGAGACACACCAGAGCGCGGTCCAGCCACATGATGCAGTATCTAAACCCAAGATCCCGCCTCTGTCTCGCACTTCCTCCGACCTTTGTGACCCCCAGCTTCCAACACACTTGGACAGCCCAGCTTCCCATCACGGCATCAGCAGCCTTTTTACTGCCTCATGTCCTCCTGACGTGGCCGGAGAGGTTGCTCGCAATGCAGACACTCCCTGGACAGCCATAATTAGCCTGAAAGGTGAAGTAAGTGTCGAATTGCGCACTCTGGGTCCACTGGAGGCCCAACAAAAACCCGTCAGCATTGTCCAGCTCGGCATGAGTGCCATATACAGTTGCATGCCGGTATTATCTGATCTGTTCGTGGATGCATGGGAGAAGTCTATCGCTTGGGTCTCTGGTGTGCGGAGAGGCCGCACGCATGACCACGACAGGTCGACTACTCTGACCACAACCGGCCGGCGGGGAGGGCAGGCGAATATCAGCATGCGCAGGGAGATTGGATCAAGCCAGCCTCGCCTTCCGCAGATCCCGATTCGCAACCTTACCGCGGCGAGATCGTTCATCCGTCCCATGAGCCCGGCGCAGCCCAGACAATTACAGACCGTCTCTTCAAGGGACACTCTCAGACTGCCCGTCATGGGCAACGACCACGTCTACTACGGCCAGCTGGGGAGGGGTGGGTTCCAATATCGTGAAGACGACGAATGGGCACAAAGCTATCATCAGCAGTGGGCGAAGGGTTATAGACAACAGTGGACGGCGGGCTATCAGGACTCATTGAGGGATGGCTTGCATGACTTCAGGTATCACAGGCATCACAGGACGGGAAGTCCGTCTGATTTTCCAATAGGGCAGGCTTTTTGAAGCGTATCTAGGTGGGCCTGAGGATTCGCTGTAGGCGCAGACGGTTTTGGGGTCATAATCTCCAGTACTGTTGGAAGGCTTCAGGAGTCTGTCTCGTGTGTTTGCTACGATTTTCGGCCATCTACTAGCTAAGGACCTTGGACTCGCATGGCATATATTGAACATCATGAGGACAGGTCTCACATGTATCATACTGCCCTGACGATTCAAAGATGAGCATCCTCAGATATATGTACGTTTTGGACGCGGACCCAGATAACCCAGAGTCTTGTCCAATCTGCCCGGCGCTCGCAGCGCCCCGTCCCGCTTGTGCGGAGCAGCTGCGGGCGAGTCTACTGGGGACCATGGGGAGACACTGCGCCCCGTCCCCAGGGCTGGGCATATCCCAGACTCTACAAAGCTCACACGTACTGCCTCATGGTGCCAAGTCACGCCACAACAAGCATGATGCCCATTTGGTAGGCAGCACCCGCGAACCGCACCAAAGTGTCCCAGGCAAGATGGGCGCCCAGAAACAACCCGCGCCCAAGAACTGGCCCGCCCACCTGCCCTTCCTCACCTCGCCCGCCTACTCCCAGTCCCTCGGCAGCTCCCAGCTCCAGTCCCTGCGCACCAGGCCCGTCGCCACCGCCCCGGGCCTCCGCGAGGTCCCGCACAGCCTCAGGCCCGGCCCCTCCCCCAACGTCAGGATCGCGCCCATCACGGATCCGCGCCACCCCGCCTACGACCAGGCCGGCCTCTTCGCCGCCCGGGCCCTGGGGCCCGGCAGCCTCATCCTGCCGTACCTGGGTGAGGTCCACCCGTCCGATGACCCGGCCCATGCGGCGTCGGACTACGACCTGTGGCTGACCGATCGCGGCGGGGACGGCGTCGCTGTCGACGCCGCGAGGATGGGCAACGAGGCGCGGTTCGCGAACGACTACCGCGGTGTGCCGGGGGCTATGAGGCCGAACGCGGAGTTCTGTGAGGTCTGGGATGCCCGCAGGGGGGAGAGGGGGATGGCGGTTTTCGTCCTGCCGGCGGGCAAGAAGGGGAAGGGGAAGGGAGGGGGGATCGGGAAGGGGCAGGAGGTTCTGGTGAGTTACGGTAAGGGGTTTTGGGGGAAGAGGGGGGAGGAGATGGAACAGGGCATGGACGAGGCTTACGTGCCATGACTAGAAGGATCCATCTTCCTTTAGGACATCTAGCTGCGCCCGTTCCGCCTCATCCAGCCAAGAGAACATGACAAGGGCGGCAGGATTGTCCCTGAGTCGGCTGGCCAGGCCTTCATTGCTGGGCCGTAGCTTGTTCTACTTCACGAGAGCATGAGAGCTGCCCTCTAGTTCGTCCCCCCTGGCCTCTCTATGGGCACCAGAAAGTCAGACATGAGCCTCGGCAGCGGCGGCGGGGGCGGTGTCGTCGTCGTCTTCCCCTAGAATCCGTCCACATGAGTACCGACCCCCTTCTGTTTCGCAAACTCGACAACCCTCATCCCAACCGTGAGGTCCATGAGACCCAGCCCAACACTCTTGTATATGACGTTGCCCCCCTGCAGCCACCTGCGCATGTGGTTATCCCGCTCCTTCTTCTTATTCTCGCTGGCGCCGTGACTTGACCTGCGCCTGTGGAAGATGGAGCTGGTCAGGCTGCCGCTGCGGGATGGTGAGGATGGCCGGCTGCTAGGACGGCTGTTGCTGCCGCCGGCTTCTGAGGCGCTGAAAACCGTCGATATCGAGGGGCCGGAGCTGAGATCTAGCTTCTCGAACTCTGAAACTGGTGCGCTGCTGTCCTCGCTGGAGATGTAGCTTCCCGTATCTGATGAGGATTCCTCATCCATCTTGATCCTGTGGAGCATAACGAGCTCACCCAGCCTATGTATTGCGTCAGCATCCCAGCTGGCCAATCTGAGGGTCTTGGGTGGGGGGGGGGGGAGGGGGATATCATGTCTTACTCACTCAATGAGCTGCTTTGGACTTAGTCCACCCTGAATGATCTCTCCCGCCTCCGTCAACGCCCCGTCCAGGGTATCAACGATTACCACACCCCCCTCGACTGCATGTTTATGAAAGTGCCGATGCCCATGCTCATGTATCTTGACCGCTTGGCGCACCACCTCCAGCGGTAGTTCAATCATATCGGGCGTATAACTCCCAATCGCGACGATCAGCCTTCCCTTCCTCCGCCCCTCCCCGCTCGTCAGGATCGAGTGCTCAAACAACGGCTCCCTGCTTGGCGTGCAGCAGAAGATGACGTCCGCCGCCCTGATCTGCTCGCGCAGGAGCCGTGCGAACTCGCCATACCCGGGCGTGAGGACCCCGAAGTCCGCCTCCGCCCAGCCCTCGCGCTCTTTAATGTCCGCGGGGACGGCGTAGAAGCGCTTGAGGATGTGTTTGGCGCTCTCGGAGAAGCGCCGGTTGATGATGTTGACGTGCCTGATGGTGTCGCCGCGGAGCATCAGGGCGAGACGGATGTGCCAGTAGGCCTGCTCGCCGCTGCCGAACGTGGTGATGGTGTGGACCCTGTTGCGCTTGATCACGAGACATGCGGAGGCGAGGGCAGTGCGGAATGCGGTGAGCGTGCTGGCGTGCAGGATGCCGACCGGCTGGCCGGTGGAGGAGAAGAGGGTGATGGCGCCGGTGGGCTTGATCTTTGGCCTGCTGGTGGACAGTGCTGCCGCCTCTGTCTGCGGTGGTGTCAGGGTTATCACCTTCACGCCGAGGCCGGCCGGGCTGCTGGAGGGCATGAATAGGGAGGTCGCGCCCGTCCTGGAGGAGTTGATGGTCGTCCGGTGGGGCTGGTGGATGTCCGAGTCCTCCTCGTCTGGCTGTGAGCCGACCGAGTAGTCGTGGAGCGCCCCCTTAAGGTCCGTGTAGAACGCCTCGAGGTCATCCACGGTCATAGACTCGAGCAGCGCCTTGATCTGCTCGTCCGTGAGCACTGAGAGCGACATCGTGGCGGCTTCGTCGACTGATCTGACCCGACCTGATAGATAACCGAGCGCTTAATCTCGCACCTAGCAGCAGCCCGATGGTTCGTGGGTGGGCGCTGGGAAATTTATCGTGAAGCTGGACTGCCGGCAGCAGCAAGTTCACGCCTTCGGATGGGTCAGGCGAGACTGTCAGGCGGCATGTGGTGTTTATTTACAGTCCAAGAAGTAGCAGCAAGTATGATCTGCGCTGTTGTTGGAGACGGCTCCAGACTCGGCCAGTGGATACGCCAAGATGGATGCTTTCAAAAGTGCGTATAATACTGAGCACCTGCATACGTCATCTGGCCCGTCCCTGGAGTTCAAAGACCCACGATAGTTTTCAGATACATCAGTTTTCAGTTCCGATGTTGGAGGCTGACGGGTTCGTCCTCCAATTAGATGTGGTGATGGATCTTGTTTGGCATCTGTGGGTCCTAGAAAGCTCGGCAATGGGGTCTCGCATCTCGAACAAGACATGGCAGCAATGCCAGCTGGCGAGACAGGGTGCAACTACACAAACACGCCTGTGACGCTACAATATCGACAAGAGACATACGATCTCCCTTGAAGGAGCTGATCGAAGGAAACTATTCTCGGGTCCGCTCTCGTCTAGAAGCACAGGTCTCGCTACGCTGGAAAGACAACATGGGACTCCCGCAAACCACAGATGAGCTCTGCCTCCTGGGCGCAATCAAACCTCCTGCTTTTCAGGCAATTTCATGACGAAAACAAACCCATATGCGTCTTCCGTTTACCTTTCCACACCGAGTAAGTCACGACGCGCAGCAATCCAAGAAACGCCCCTAACAGAGACTGGCAGACCCCTCATCGGCCAGTCATTGAGGCACCACTGCTTCTGAACACCAGCGTCGCATGCTTGCCCCTGATGATATCATTCGGGCCCGGCGCCCTCTGACCATTCACCTTCGCCTTGGCGTTACCAAAGCCCAGATCCCGGATCCTTCCGGACCCGATGTCGAACAGACACCCGTGGACCTCCAGCCCGCGGTCGCGGATCGCCTCCTGCACCGTGAAGTTCGCCATGAGCACCCTCACGCCCGCCTCGACGTTCAGCTCCGCGATGCGGATCAGCCGCTCCTTCTCGTCCTTGATGGCCGCCAGCTCCTGCTGGTGCGCGAAGCGGACCGCCTTCAGCGGCGTCAGCCAGGTGTCGAGGACGCCGCCGACGCGGGCGTCCGCCAGCGCCGCGGCCGCACCGCCGCACGCCGAGTGGCCGCAGAGCACGATGTGCTTGACCTTGAGGTGGACGACGGCGTACTCGATCACGGCCGACGTGTTGATGTCAGTGGCGGAGATGATGTTGGCGATGTTGCGGTGCACGAAGACGTCGCCGGGCTGCAGGCCGAGGATGGTCGTCTCGGGGCAGCGGGAGTCGGAGCAGCCGAGCCAGACTAACATGGCGGAAACGTCAGACCACGTATCTCCGGGCCTTGCTGTTTTATGTGGCGGGCACAGCGGGCACACGACCCACCGCCGCTCATGCTCTGCAAGTGGGAGAAGCAGCGCGCGGGGGGTGAGACATGCGACTTACGGATCTGTGGTGATTGGCCGCTAGCGAGCTTCGAGAAGAACTCCGGGTTCTGGTGAGCTTTGTAGCCCGCCCACGCGCCGTTCGAGCTCAGGGCATATTGATAGCTGTCCTCTGGGGTGGAATTGGTCGCCGTCAGTAATGTGTGCGACATGACGGCTCAAAAACGTGAGATCGGGAACATAAGACAGTAGACAGGAATTTGTGAGTGACAGGATGAAGGGCCGAGGATGGCTAATTACCCCACACTGTGATCTTTAGAAATAGAAAAACAGAATAGGTGGTCTGAGACATCACCTGAGGACTCGGCGTCGAGGGGATGGGGTGGTTCCGTGGTTATGCATAGCTGCGTACTTACGGTTGTGGGCCATCTTGAGTCTCGGCCTTGTATCACAGTCGAGCCAAGAGGTTCCGATTCAGCCGTGCGCTTGGGTGATCAACAGGCGTAAGCTCTCGGCGTCATGAGAATCATATGTGGTCCTGCACGACAGTCTGACAGAGCGCCGTAGCCCCTCCTGATCTCTCGTAGTGCAAGTCGAAGTAAACGACAGCTGTTGTGGATCCCCGGTGTGCAAGGTATCAAACTCCTGCCGATATGCAGCCGGTGCCGAAGCCGAGTGAGCGGTGACGATATTCTGGGGGGGGGGGGGGGCGAGTGTTGGTGAGCTGCAAGTATCGATTACTTATTGTACGGTATGTTAGGTTTATGGGAGTTACTGACTGTCGGTCAGGGTAGACCCTTCGCAGTTTTGTCGAATGCCGAAAGGTGGCGGAAGGACAGACCGGCGTACACTAAATTAAGATAAAGTAACACGCGAGCTTCGGTGCGCGATTACACCTGGGACAAACGCGAGCTGGACGTAGATTATGGAGTAAAGTGGGTGGGTGAGTGGGTTGGTTACCACCTCGCTGTCGCCGGGCGACGGAGAGGCACGTTCAAGAGCGGGCGGTCGTTCACCAGGAACATCACCGGAACTTTCAAGATCAAGAACGTTGGGATGGCCATGAAACTTATTCATAGAAGTCCCCGGGAGTCGACAACCCCCAGGATCAGGATCTAGGACGTCTGGGATGGCACCCCTTCAAACCCGATAGGGTTACTATCATCAGGGACATGGTGTGGAAGATCCCGATCGCACGAATATCATGTCTCGAGATGCTAGTAGTTGAGCTCAAGGAATTATTTCAAACGCCAGATCGCCGTCGCCGAACCCCTGGCGCCGGCGAAAGAGACCACTGTCTGAACCCAGGGCCTGTTTTGCACGCCCTCAATATGATAGATAGCCATATACTGCCTCGGCACGCGAGACTGCGCGAGCCCCTATAAAGAACAATCGGCCTGGGTGACTGATGGGGGTCTTTGTTGAGAGGTGTTTCACAGTACTAGTGCGAACTTCCACTGGTGTCGCACGTTCCTAGAAGGCGGTCGTCCAGGGCTGTTGGCTTTTGCCCCGTCTTGAATGTAGCTCACGATGGTTCACACAAGAGGCGGGTTGTCCTTCATCTCGAGAGTCGTATTCATGAGTGGCTGGCTACTCGGCGGCAATGTCACACAATACGGATGCGACCGAGAATGTTGTCCAGATCAAGCAATTCCATTGTGTCATCCATAAACCGTTTTGGTATTTTCCGTACGCCGTGACCATCAAAACCCTGTGCCAACCATGCAATCCCATTGAATGAAACCAGACCTCGGTAGAGATTTAGACCTTGATGGCAGACTCAATAGCCTTCCTCTTCTTCTCTGTACGCTTGTTGGCCTTGTCACCCATGATGCCACCACCCCACTGGCGGCGGGAGTTCTCGGTGTTGGCCATATAGCCGTCCTTGATGGCAGAGATGAGCTTGGACAGCTCGCTCTTGTCCTCGGAGCGGACCTCGGTGATGGCAAGAACAGCGGCGGTCTAGGGAAAATTATGTCAGTGGCGTGTTATAAGTGGAGCACTTGATAAAGATAGCATACCTTCTTGTGGACGACGGTGCCCAGACGAGCCTTGCCCTTGATGATGGCATAGGGGACACCCATCTTGCGGCAGAGAGCAGGCAGAAAGATGACCAGCTCAATGGGGTCGACATCGTTGGGGATGAGGACCAGAGAAGCCTTCTTGTTCTCGATCAGACCAACGACGTGGTTCAGACCGTACTTGGCGGCGTAGGGCTTCTTGGAGACATCCTCCTTCTTCTTGCCCTCCTTGATGGCAGTGGCCTCCTTCAACAGACGCTCCTTCTTCTCGGTCTTGGTCTCAGGGCGGTACTTGTTGAGGAGCTTGAAAGCCTGGGCGGCAGTGTTCTTGTCGAGGACCTGCTGGAACTGGGCGATCGCAGGGGGCACCTTGAGGCGCATGTTGAGGATCTTCTTTTGGCGCTGGAGGCGGACATACTCGGGCCACTTCACCATGCGGGAGACATTGCGCTTGGGCTGGATGTCCTGGCCAATACCGAAGTTGCGAGGACGCTTCTCGATGAGAGGGTTCTGCCATCACATGGTATTAGCATCCAACCGCGGGGTCGACAGGAGCAATGGAGGCATTCACAACATACCTTCGGGGCCTTCTTGCCAGCCTTGGACTGGGGGAAGGGCGCGGGCGCCGCCTTCTTACCGGACTTGGGAGGCTGTCATTGAGGAAGAAAGACATCAGCAAATGTTGTTCATTGACTGGTGGTCTTTCTTGAACTCTAGAGAGCTCAGCAGGATGCATTTGTGCCAACGCTGCTGAAGCTCAAGCCAGATGGATCATCACCCGTGTCACGAGGACAACCGAGCGGAATTCGCACCTCGAAACAAGTCCGAGGGCATTGGTCGTTGAAACGATGAGAATCATCGCGCAATGCGAGATGCCATCGTAACAGGCGTATCAATCAGGTGCTTACCATTTTGACGGGTTGTTGGTCGGGCGATTGCTTGTCGATGACCCTCGAGAGAAGAAGTTGACTGGCAAAGGAGGAAAAAAGTTCAGGGAAGCTCGCGGGCCCGCAGACAAGATTTTGAGAATCCGTGGGCTCGCGAATTGTGCGCTAGTCATTTAACAGCTAGCGCAAGTGATCCGAGCTTTAGCCACGTGATACCCCGAATCAAGGACTGCAGCCTCGCCCGCAATTAAGCTGTCCCTCAGACATCTGAGCCTTCTCTCGAAGTTACAAAATCACTCTACCAAATACTTTGACGCATTCCACACGGACCTCTTGACAGAATACTTACTTACCTGCAACCACTATCGAGCGGGCTATAAAGAGGAAGTGCAGGGATCTTCAGTGAGCCGCGTAATAGGAGGCGGAGGGGCGAAAGTCGACACTGAAGCAACACTTGGTTTGTTGTTAGAGGATCTCGAATAGGTCATTTTCTCTGATCAGTGCTGTTGCTTTCGGCCGTGTGGAGCTCCGCAGGATGCCTCCAACACCTTGCGTCGTTTGCAAGGTAGAGCGGGCCCTTATCAAACGGCCAAAAAATTACCAGAAGCTCTGCAAGACGTGCTTCATTCGAATATTCGAGGACGAAGTACACCACACCATCATCGCGTCCAATCTGTTCTACCCCGGAGAGAAGGTCGCCATCGGAGCTTCAGGTGGCAAGGACTCAACAGTCTTAGCGTCTGTCCTAAAGACCTTGAACGAACGTCACAAATATGGCCTCGACTTAATGTTGTTGAGCATAGACGAGGGAATCAAGGGCTACCGAGACGACTCCCTGGAGACGGTCAAGCGCAATGCAGTACAGTACGACATGCCTCTGAAGATTGTAGGCTACGACGAGCTCTACGGATGGACCATGGACCAGGTGGTTGACACGATCGGGAAGAAGGGCAACTGTACATACTGCGGAGTCTTCCGACGACAAGCTCTGGATCGCGGTTCGAAGATGTTGGGGATCAAACACGTTGTCACGGGTCACAACGCGGACGACGTGGCGGAGACGGTGCTCATGAATTTGTTGAGAGGTGATTTACCTCGACTATCACGGGCCACCAGCATCATCACCGGCGACTCGACCTCGGACGTCAAGCGGAGCAAGCCGTTAAAATACTCATATGAAAAAGAGATCGTTTTGTATGCACATCACAAGAAGCTGGATTATTTCAGCACCGAGTGTGTATACAGCCCTGAGGCCTTTCGTGGGAGCGCGCGAAGTCTAATCAAGAACCTGGAGAAGGTACGCCCGAGCGCGATCCTGGACATCGTACGCAGTGGAGAGGATATGGCCAGACTGGTGCCAGGGAATCAGCCAGATAAGTGTGCGTGCAAGGGTAAGCCGATTCCGGTCGAGGTCACCCCGGAAGAGGAAGATGTCGGCGGATGTGGATCTGTAAACGGTCGCAGTTCGGGCAATGAGATGGCGATCATGGAGGCTCAGCTGAGAAGCGACGGTTCCTCCAAGGACCTTGAGACAGATGTTACCGCCGCTGTTCCCCTCAGGCCAAGGACAAAGGACCTCCATGGCCTGCCAACACGCAATAGAAAGCCGGGAGGGAAGGTCATTACCAAGCAGGTGATGGGGAAATGCGAGAAATGCGGCTACATGTCAAGTCAGGCAATGTGTCAGGCATGCATGCTGTTAGAGGGGTTGAACAAAAACAGACCACAAATACAATTATAGCCATGTCGCAGTCGGACATCTGTCCACTGTTGATGGAATTTTTGAATTGCTGGAGATAACTTTGCCCGAGACTGCCCATCTCTCCACGACAACGTGACTGATCTCCCACAAACTTCCCGGAGTGCCTACGCCAACCGCATGTCCACCTTGACCCCGTCCCAGGTGCATTCCCGTGTGGTACTAGTCATCTAGCAGACTCGCTTCTCCACCTGTAAAACAGAGTGTCAGTTCCATGGTTCTATCAGGTAGAAGGCTAGAATCACATACCCTCCAGGGGTTGTTCAACTCGTAGCCCGGCGGTGCTATCGGAGTGTCTGATTGTCCTCGTATTTCTCCCGTGAGCCTCCGATCGCGGTCCATCACTATAGCCCGAAGCGTCAGAACAACGTCCTCAGGTATCAAGATCCAATCATTCCCGGGGATGAAGGCGAGGGGTCCGGTATCATCCGTACTTTGCTGTGAAGAAGTTAGCCAGCTGTCAAATCAAGCCGCGGCATGTTAGGAGATGGTCATCACGCACTCTGTCCCATTGATCCAACGACCGCCTTGCTCTCTTCTTTCCGTTGGCGTAATATTTGATATTCGATAGCCCGGCGCCTGTAACGCCGAACATCTGTGTCTCGTCTTAGTAGAAGTTGGAGAAGATGAGGAGATCGGGCTTCACACACCGTGAAGACGATGGCATAAGGAAGGAAGGTCTCGAAAGGGACAGGCATGATGTCTTTTGTCAGTCGGACGCCTGGCCAATCAATTAGTACAGGAGCTAAACAAATGGAATACGTGATAGGTAGAGACTTGCCTCTTGAATCGAGTGTGGCTTCAATCGTCGCAGTTGGGGAACCTGGAGGTGGTGATGGTTTTGGTTGAAGTCGGAAGCAGTCAGTTTGGGGCCGGCAACGGTATATGACGTGGTTACGTAAGCGTTCCAGGAGCTCCAATCATCGCAAGTGCATGGTCTCCACGGTCACGGACAATGCGCATCCTCCCAGTGGCAAAGCCCACGATCTCATCTCAACCTTGAACGATACATCCCAGATACATCGAACTTACGCGTCGAAAACTCTTAAGGCCACGTGAATCACTCCATCTGCCCTGCACAGGACCAACAATCCCTCGAGGAGCGCGTCTGATACGGCGCAACCCCCCTGCAGGTGTGAGCCCCCCACCCATGCGCGCAATACCCGACAACCCGTCGCAAACCCATTCATCCTACGAAAAACGAGCTCTGTTCCGGTACATGAAGATCTCTGCAACAGATATTCACTGGAGATGAAGCACGGCGCTGTGCCTATGTCTTGTTATCCCTAAGAAGAGAGTGGCGCAAGAGGCGGCTGCCAACCACGCTAGCTACAGAAGCTTTGCCCACACGACCTGCGTGCCGTGACTGCACTAGCCGACGAGCATGTCCAATATGGGTGCGCTGACCAGTGCTCAGCAGCTTATGGAGGAGGAGCTCCAGCAGAGCGTCCGAGAGAGCGAGGAGAAGGCCGGCTACGGCTCCGACGAGGACGCACCCGGCGAGGAAGACATCGATGCGGATGGCGAAGAATACATCGATACCCATGATCATGAAGACGCAGAAGCTGAAGAAGACCTAGACGCCGAGGGCGAAGAAGTCGAGGAAGAGGACGAAAACGAGCAGGAGGTCCAGAGTGCCGACGGGTCCGAGGAGGGAAGCGATGAGAACGCCGAGGCGGAAGAGGAAGACAATTACGAGGACGCCGAAGGCGAGTCAGATGACGAAGCACAGATCGTGGCTGGCAGAGGCAAAGAAATACCAGAGGGAAGCGATGGTGAAGTGGAAGAGGGGGATGATGAAGAAGAGGGCGTCGGCGCTGTCAAGCTTAGACCAGGCGAGACCGATGACGAGGAAGAGAGCGAAGCCAGCGAAGGCGGATCATTCCATGCCGAAAGCGATGCAGCCTCAGAGGGAGAGGCAGACTGGGACGAAGCCGCCGCAAACGAAGAGGAAGATGATGAGTCGGAGGCCGAGCCGGTTGCGCTTTGCACATTCTGCAAGCAAGATGAGGAGAATGATCCACACGAGAACTTCGAGGCCTTCTTGACTTGCTCAAGGTGCGGTGAAAGTGGTTAGTAGCATGCCAAAGTGGTCACTCCAACATTCACCTGCTGATACGCAAGCAGCCCACCAGCAATGTGCTCGCGAAAGGAAAGCATTGAGTGGGAAGCAGAGTAAGCCACTATCTCTTATTCAATAGCGAGAAACTGAATGCTAATGACCGAAGTAGCCTCCAAATCATGGACTTGCCCCGACTGTGCAGACGTCTCAGAAGCAGATGAAGATGGAGACGAGGTCGAAGATGAACACGATGATGGTCTTGATCTCGATGGTATTGTCAATGCTAATTCGCCACCGGCAACTAGGAGAGCTGCGGCACCCAAACTTGCACGAGACCTCCTCCCATCTCAAAGAGGAGCAATAAAGCCAGATTCACACTCCGTTTTCAACCAACTGGTACTTGATGATGATCCCATGGATGGGTCTCGAGTGCTGAGAAAACGCAAGACATCATCTATTGCGGATGAGGAACTGATAACAAATCTTCGAAAGCGACGCAAGGGCACAGATGACAGTCACAGCATTGATGGGACTGTGGTCACAAACGGTGCTGAAGAAGAAAGTCGACCACGGTCTTCACGATCCTTACGTCTGAAGATCCCAACGAACAAGACCAACAAGCCCGTTGCCATCACTAAGAGGACACGCTCGAAGCTTATCATCAGATTTCGTGTTGAACCAACCGAGCTCAAGAAGATCTTGTCGAAAAGACCCAAGCCACAAAAGCGCGGTGGGCGACGCGCGGCTGGCGCAAGGTCTGCAACAGCAGGCAACTTACGTGCGGGCAGAAATGCAGCGACTCCTCCACTGGCGCCTTTCTCTTCCAGCATGTCACAGCCTTTCTATTCTTTCTTCGACAAAGATATGGACGATAAGGGTAAGCCTTATGGTGGTATTCTCACCGAAGCTGAAGCCGATACATCCAAGACTCTGCCTATCACTGAGGATCGCCGCCGATTCGACGAAGCTAAGCAGAAGGCTGAAGAGGACTGGAAGGAACGGCTCTTACAAATGCAGGCAGAGGTCGAGGTACCGGTACGCAAACCCAAAAAGTCAGCAGGCCCAGCAAGTCAGATCGAGTGTATCGAGTTTGGCGGTTGGGAGATTGATACTTGGTACGCGGCCCCGTACCCTGAAGAGTACAGTCGGAACCGCGTCCTCTTCATTTGCGAGTTCTGCCTGAAGTACATGAATTCGGACTACGTAGCTTGGCGGCATAAGCTCAAGTGTCCAGCCAAACACCCTCCTGGGGACGAGATATACCGGAGCGGATCTATCTCAGTCTTTGAGGTGGACGGCCGCAAGAACCCCGTCTATTGTCAGAACCTGTGTCTGTTGGCGAAGCTGTTCCTGGGCTCGAAGACGCTTTATTACGATGTGGAACCGTTCTTGTTCTATGTACTGTGCGAGTACGACGACCTCGGATATCATTTTGTCGGCTACTTCTCGAAGGAAAAGAGAGCAAGCAGCCAAAACAACGTCTCCTGTATTCTGACACTTCCGATACACCAGCGGAAAGGATATGGCAACCTCTTGATCGACTTCTCTTATCTCCTTACTCGGGTGGAAGGAAAATGCGGATCGCCGGAGAAGCCACTATCTGATATGGGTCTCGTGTCGTATCGAAACTACTGGCGTCTGGTGATGTGCCGCTACCTACTCGGCCGCGTTTCCGAGGACAGGCACGAGAAGAGAGGCCTCAGCATCAAGCAAATCTCCGACGACACGGGCATGACCGCCGACGATGTCATCTCAGCCTTGGAAGGGCTCAGGTGTCTTGTCCGCGACCCTCAGACCCAGCTCTACGCCTTCAGAGTTGACGTTGAGTTTTGCAAGCAGTACATTGCCAAGTGGGAGTCCAAGAATTATGTTCAACTGGACCCGACCGCGCTCACCTGGACACCATACGTCATGGGCCGCAGCAACGCTACCAACTTCGAACTCGCGCCAGCCATGCACGCCATCGCTCCTAGGGAAGAGGATGAGGAGCAGAAGACCACAGACGTGGTGATTGCTGAAGTAGTGGAAGAAAATGGCCAGACTGTGCAGGTTCCAGTTGGAGCGAACGGAGTTGCTGACGAGGCTGAGGAGGAAGTGGATGCGGATGCGGATGCGGATGCAGTCATTCTTGAGTCAACTGAACCGAACGAGACAGGCGCCGTTGACACTGCAGTCCAGGATGCGCCATCACCCGTGGAAGTAGCTGAGGAGGCAGACGCCGGAGCTGAGGTAAAATCAGCTGAAGGAGTTCTAGAAACTCAGGAAACGGAGCGGCCAGCCAAGAATGGAGAGCGTGCTGAGGACGAAGCATGTCAAGAGTGGCCGAAGGCCGACCTCGAGGAAGACAAGGAGAATTTGTGGATGTCGCCCTACAGAGACATCCCGCCAACACGCTTCACCGTCTATCCTCCCGTTCACGGTGGCAGGCGCATGACAAATCGTCCACCTGCAACCCCCAGGCCTCCAGTGTCCCGAACAGCCAGTGCGTCGCGTCCGAAAGCTAGACGTTCAGCCACCCATCAACCCACTAGGCCAAAGGCTCGGAGTAGCGCGTCCCGCAACCGGAAACCAGGCGGTACGGGTCGTGGACCCGGACGATGGCCCAAGGGCACTAAAAAGAGCGACTACGGCAACGCGGATAGTGGTCCTGGTCTTCCACCAGCATGGCTCGAGCGACAACGTGCGGCGGCGGCGGCAGCAGCTGAAGCCAAGAGAGCGGGATCCAGACCGGCGGAAAACGGTGATGATGATGCCATGCAAGATGAGCAGGAGCCTGCTATGTCTCAGGGGAAGAGTTCCCTCAGGGCGAACGGCACAGGCAGGTCCTCTGCTAGGAGCAGCAGGAGTGCTGGTGATGCTGGTGATGCTGGTGATGCCGGTGATGCTGATGATGCTGATGAAGATACTGTTATGCAGGATGCCGAGGCCGTGGAGCTGTGAAGGAGGCACGGCATGACATGGACTGGCAGGTTCTAATGATTCCTTGGAGTGGATTTGATAGCAAGGCGCCGGGCATTATTTGTTAGTATGCAGTACTACCTCGGTGTGAGGAGAGCGCACAGTCCAAGCATAAGAGATACCACCATCAGTTGTGCGGTCAATGGTTAGGATGAAGGCCCAGAGCTTCATGTCTCGTAGCCCACAATACAGCAATTGTTGGTGTCATCAGCTCAAGCAATGAAAAATGGCAGTGTCCCAGTATGGTGATATGCCCAAGCTCGACCTTCCTGTGATCAGGCCATTCTTTGCTGCAGAGACAGGCTTGAGGTTGTAGGGCATTGAGGATGACAGCACTACAGCGTTTCAGGGAGAAGAAGGCTTGGATGATGTCAACCTTGGAAGTTACGGGTCCCCAATCCCGGCACACACGCTAAGTTCTGCTCCACTATCCCTAACCCAACTTCGTTCCAAGGTTGGGCACCGCAGGGCCTCTCTTGAACTCATGTGAATCAAAGCCCTCTTTTTTTTTTTATTCTCTTGAGCATTATCTCCCCGTCGCTTTTCTGTACGCGCTCACTCCCCAGACAAACAGCAGGCGAACGTCATCCTAGGGCAGATTTCTCCCTCTTCGCATTTATATACGGATCCACACAGATACCAGAGCAGCAATCAGCAATCAGCAACCGAAAGTGACCTGTCTAGCTGCGGTAATTCCAGGGCCTGATCTTTTGGGGAGCGAACCAAAGGTCTCCAATTTCCCGCCTGGCAGCCCATTACTCTGCCCAGCGCTCGCTCCGTCACAATCATCGATTGATTTATTTAGACCTCCCGCTAAACCCCCTGACGCACGTCGCATTCTTCACCACCCACGCTCCCTCCTCATCAATCTGGACGACTTCACCTCCCTCCGCACAAAACGACCTTGTCACAACTGCCCGTACCAGCTGCTCTTGAAGGCACCCCGCTACATCGCGTCATCAACCATCGAGGGCGAAGGAGGCCGCGAGCATCGGAGAAGCATCGGCCTGCTGATACTACAGTGCCGAGTACGCATCAGAAGGCTGTGGCTTGCCACTTGATACGCGCAGCCCCAAGCGCATTACGCAACGCTATCACCACTGTCGCCCGACTGGTCCCGGGAGTGACTGGCTGACGGAGCATCCGATCGCTACTTGAACGAAACTCAACCCTCCTTTCGTCCACTTCAACCCATCCCCCATTCCGATCGCAGAGATGTCGAAAATAGTGAGGAGCGTCAAAAATGTCACCAAGGGATATTCAAGCGTCCAGGTGAAGGTGCGCGAGGGTACGTCGACCAGAACAGACTAATACTGTGTTCCATGGCGGACCGCATATTGGAATCGCATGCTGACGTTGTCTTGCAGCGACGAGCAACGACCCATGGGGCCCAACGGGGACCCAGATGGCCGAGATCGCCCAGCTCACCTACAACTCGTATGTCGTTTGCCCGTTGATATGTTGTCGAGGCGATGATGCTGATGAGGTCGCTACACAGGTCGACCGATTTCTACGAGATCGTGGACATGCTGGACAAGAGGTTGAACGACAAGGGCAAGAACTGGCGGCATGTCTTGAAGGCGCTGAAGGTGCTGGACTATGGTCTTCACGAGGGTTCAGAACTCGTCGTCACCTGGGGAAAGCAGAACATCTACATCATCAAGACCCTTCGAGAGTTCATGTACATCGACGAAGAGGGCAGAGACGTGGGCCAAAACAGTGAGTATCGGATCTCCGCGCCATTCCGATGAACATCCATCTGACCACTATTTCTCCAGTTCGGGTAGCCGCTAAGGAATTGACCTCCCTGCTGCTGGACGAGGAGCGCCTCCGAAGCGAGCGGACCGACCGAAGGAAATGGAAGTCCCGTGTCACAGGCCTCGACGAATTCGGCCCGACAGCTCCTCAGGAAGCCCCGCAGCGACGCCGGCGCGAACGCACCGATGATGAGGATGCCGAGTACAGGTTGGCGATCGAGGCTAGCAAGCGTCAGGAAGAGGAGGACCGGAGGAAACGCGAGGGCCGGCGGGATAGCGGTGAGGAAGACGACATTGCGAAAGCTATCAAGTTGAGCAAAGAGGAGGAGGAATCGCGCCGGCGACAGTTGGAAGAGCAGAACGCCCAGTCTCTGTTTGATGACACTCCCGCGCAGCCTCAGCCGACAGGTTGGAATCAGGGTTACCAACAGGGCAGCGGAGTGGACTGGCTGGGAAACCCTATCGATCAGAACCAGCTGCAACCTCAGCCTACGGGATTCATGCCGAATGCCTACACCGGCTTTGGGACTCAGCCCACTGGGTTCCAGCAGAATGGCTTCTCGAACGGCTTCGGTCAGCAGCAGCCCACCGGGTTTGATCCTTATGGTCAGAACCTGCAACCGCAACAGACTTTCCAGCCTCAACCCACGGGCTACAACCCATACGCGCAGCAGCAACTCCAGCCTCAGCAGACGGAATCGCCTGTACAGCCTGGCAGCAACAACCCGTGGGCGACGAACAATAGTCAAAGCCAGTCCTTATCCTCGATGGCGCCGATGAAGACGGGCTCAAACAACCCGTTCGCCCAGCAGCAACAGCCTACCTACACCCGACCACAACCTTACAAGGTGCCGTCGCTGTCAGTACTCAACCCTCTGCCAGAGCAAAAGACCTTGTCGACATTCCAGCAGCCGACATCGTTCACGCCCCCGCCAAGGCAGGCTCAGCCGCCGATGCAGTCAATGCAGCCGCAAAAGGAGCTCAGTGAGCACGAGGCCAAACTCAACGCGCTGCTCGCCGGTGGCGAAGGACAGGACACCTTCGGAAACGTCGGCCAGACTCGTATCCCCGCGCAGCACACCGCACCAGGAACGTTTGTCAACAGCGCGGGTGCTGGCCTGAACAGGATCACTGCGGAAGCAACTGGCAACAATCCGTTCCTCAGGCAGCAGTTTACCGGCATGCCGAGCGTCTCATACGGAGCTTCCGGCCCGTCTGGCATGAACAGTGGGTTTGGGCAGAGTTCGAGCAACCCGTTTGGAGCGCGGCCTCAGCAGCAGCAGGGTAACCAGGGCGACCTGATCCAGTTCTAGACTCGGACGGGGAAGGCGGCGGGCAGCAGGTAGAGAGGGCTGTGGTACGGCCTGATAATTCTTCCATCTCCTTTGCGCGGCGGGTGGTGTGTGGTTTGGTATAGGGTCTCGTGAACGTGGGTGTGCAAAGTTCTCAAAACGGTTCTGGGTGGCGCATGCTTGCTTGACCGAAAGTTCTATTCTTCTGATTCCCGTCCGCGAAGACTACTCGATATATCCCACCGGAGGTCCCTAGGTAGCATTAAATCGTTATTCTTTTGTCGGCGTCGAGAACGAACAAGTGCCCTGATGAGCCCCGACGTGCCTGCTCCGCTTGATATTACCCGGGTGAAGGCCCAAGTCTTTCCAAGGCCTCACGGTACTGAGGCAGACCTGAATCAGACGGTGAGCCAGCCCAGAGTGATTTGAAATGCAAGACACGTTGAGTCAACTTTCACTGCAAGATGTCCTTGGTGTTGGTCACGCGGTAGGCTGCAAGGCAGACTTTCAACAAGAGGGCATCAGATAGATAGGTGGATTAGTCAGGAGGCCAAAGACGGTCTAGCTCAGGGACATGGGGCCACTCCCAACCAATAGCGGGCACAGGCCTGCACCTTCACCAGGCCACCCCCAAATACCTTCCCCAGCAGCTTGACTCCCAACCATCGGTCGTCCCTCGAGCAAGAGGTGAGAGCCGAGGGAAGCTACCGCTTTACTTTACTGCTGCCAACCTCCGCCCCATCCTCGTGCGGTGACTCTGTCATGAGCTGGTTTCCTTCTTAATTCGTTCTGGGCGAGTTTCGGCATTTTCTTTCTGCTCTTTCCCACTTTCTGAGGCGCGACTCTTTCATGTCTGTGGGCGGTTACAGCAGCCTCCGATGTCCAACTGAGGAAGAAAAAAAACCCCCCCCCAACCACACCGACCGACCTCACCTCCTGGGCCCGAATCGAAGCTCCACCATCCATCGCGACAACCACGCGCCACCTCGCAAAGCCTCTTTTCCATGAAATCGATCCGGTTGCCACTCGCATAGCCAAGGTAACACCTGCGCGAAACGGACCCTCTCGACGCGTTGGGCGCGCGACTCTCTGCGATCGCGCAGGCCATCCCCTTCGCCAGTCGCATACTCTCGAGCCACACCTCTTTACATCCCGTCGCAAACGCGACCGACTCTGAAGATGTCTTTTGGCGGTTTCGGTGGCTTCGGCCAGCAGAACAGCAGCTCGAACACGGGCGGGTTTGGCGGCTTCGGGTCCACCGCGAACAACAATACTACCTCCGGTATGTCCCATCGCCCCTCGACGTTGTATCCATCCTTGCCCCATCTCGCGTGATGCTTCTATGTCGTGTGATTCTCCCATGTATCTCCCTTTCGCGCCAGGCATCCATCAACCAGCAACCCCAGCCTTGGCTGACATGACGTCCCCGAGTACCAGCCTTCGGACAATCCTCGACTCCCGCGTTTGGATCGACGAATACCAATCCCGGAGGTGGCCTCTTTGGCGGCTCCTCAACCGGTGGTTTTGGCAGCAACACAGGTGGTATGATACGTCACTTTTCCTTTGAACAGAGCGAGTGCAATGTTTCAGTAGTCGACTCGGGCGCGCAGACCGCCTTACAACAAGCCCCTGGAACACGCCAGAGGTGCCTGGAGTCAATGCTCTACTGCCCACTCCTTTCAGTCTGAAGCTCACCCTCACCCTGTCATGTGTATTTCAACACCGGCTCGGTCTTGCTGACAGTCCTCTCTCGGTCCAGGTGCTTTCGGAGCTACCCCCAACAACGCCTTCGGTGCTAAGCCAGCCTTTGGTGCCCCCGCCACTACTTCATCAGGAGGAGGTCTCTTCGGCTCCACGACCTCAACAACTGGGAGCGCGTTCGGCTCAGGCGGATTCGGCAGCAACAACACCACCCCAAGTACGGGTTTCGGCGGCGGTTCTAGCAACACGATGTTTGGTGCCAGTAAGCCTGCGTTCGGTGCAACCAACACTGCGACCACGGGCACTGGTGGCTTGTTCGGGAACAACTCAACCCCATTTGGCAACACTGGCTCCGCCTTCGGTTCGACGGCTGCCCCAGCTATTGGCGGCGCTCTGCCAGACCCTCCTGGAACAGCAGTGGCTCCCTTCCAACCGTACCTGGAGAAGGAGGGGACCAGCAGCGCGCAGAACTCGTTTCAGAACATCCTCTTCCAAGAACCATACAGAAAATACTCTGTCGAGGAGCTGAGGTTGGCGGACTACGCTCAGGGTCGTCAGTATGGCAACGGTCCGAGCGGTGCTGCTGGCGCATTCGGTACCACGTCTGGCTTTGGGAACACTGGCTTTGGAAACACAACCCAGAACACGGGTTTTGGAAGCAACAACACGACGACGGGTCTGTTCGGCAACACTCCGCAGCAGCCTTCTACAGGATTCGGTAACTCCGGCACCGCGAACACCGGCAGCAGCTTTGGTGGTGGACTGTTCGGAAACCAGAATAAGCCCGCGGCTACAGGCCTGTTCGGCAGCACCGCAACCTCACAGCCGGCTCAGGGCGGCGGTCTCTTCTCGAGCAGTACAGGAGGTGGCTTTGGCAACACTGGAACTGCAAATGCGTTTGGCAGCAGCCCGTCTACCAACACCGCCGGCGGTCTGTTTGGCAACCAGAATCAGAACAAGCCCGCTGGCACTGGGTTCGGCAGCAGCTTCGGAAACAACACGAGCAGTGCATTCGGCAATACCGGAACGAACACCTTTGGCCCCACCCCTAACAACACGGGTACCGGCGGTGGACTGTTCGGAAACCAAAATCAGAGCAGCACCACGGGGGGCGGTCTCTTTGGCTCGGCCAGCAATCAGCAGCAGAACCAGCCCGGCAGCTTCCCTTCCACATTCGGGACTCAGAACCAGCAGCAGCAAGGCGGTCTGTTTGGCAACCAACCGAAGCCGACTGGAGGTCTCTTTGGCAACACTAACACGCAGCCAAGCACCGGCACTGGCGGCCTCTTTGGACAGAGCTCTACCTCCAGCCCATTCGGCCAATCGAACAATCAAACACAGCAGCAGGGTGGTGGTTTGTTTGGTTCAAAACCGGCGACGAATGGTGGAGGTCTTTTCGGAAACACCCAGCAGCAGACAGGTCAAACCGGCGGCGGTCTCTTTGGCGGCCTTGGAGCCAACAACCAAACCCAGCAGCAGCAGCCGGCCACCACTTCGCTGTTTGGCGGCCAGAATCAGCAAAAACCTTCTCTATTCGGCGCTCCTGCCCAGTCGACAGGCACTGGTCTGTTCGGCCAGCCGCAGCAGCAACAGCAGACCAGCACCCTTTTTGGAAGCACCCCTGCCCAGCAGCCGCAGCAGAACTCGTTTCTTGGTAGTACTCTGTTCAACAGCTCTCAGAATGCGCAGTCCACTCCGCAGTCCCTCACCGCTAGCATCAGCGACGTCAACGCGTTCGGGACTCCATCACTTTTTGCTGGTCTTGGAACCACCGAGGTGCAGAATCCTGGCCCGCTTGCAACACCCTTGTCGTCCAAGAGCAAGGGCCCCCGCAAGAACTCCATCTTGCCCATGTGGAAGCTCAACCCCGGATCAGGTTCGAAGTTTGTAACGCCGGTTAAGAGAGGTTTTGGCTTCTCGTACAGCACCTACGGTTCTCCGGTCACCCCTTCCAGCACCGCCAGCACCCCTGGCACTTTCGGACAGAGCCTGCTCGGTGCTGGCCAGCTGAATCGGTCTCTCAACAAGAGTTTCTCCTCCAGCAACCTACGCAGAAGCATCAACGCGGAAGACAGCATCTTGTCTCCCGGCTCGTTCTCCGCCAGCATGGGCCCTCGTTCCTACGGCAGTGGACGCTTGAACAAGCTGACGGTTGACAAATCACTGCGAGTCGACCTGTTCTCTCCGATTTCCACGGAGAAGGCCGCCGAGTCGCCAAACGGCCCGCGCAAGCTCCCTAAGCGGGTCAGCTTCGACACTAGCAACGTTGAGCCTGGCAACGGCTCCCCGGCCGCTATTGGAAGCGCTGGGCCGTCTACAAGCTCGACGCCTGATCTAGGATACATTCGCGCTCCCAACGGCAACCCTTCAAACACAAACGGCACCGTTTCCCGAAGCCCGAACGGCCCGCCCGAGATGGAGCAGGTCAAAGGAAACGAGCTTGCTGTAGTTCCTGAGGAGCAATCGCCGGCTCCTAGTTCGACTGCTGCTACTGTCGGCGCCCCAGGCAAGGAAGCAGGAAAGTACTGGATGTCGCCTGCCAAGGAAGAGCTCCAGAAGATGAATCGCGTACAACTCTCTCAGGTGTCCGATTTTACAGTCGGCCGGGAAAACGTGGGCCATGTCAAATTCCTGGTTCCTGTTGACCTGACCAACATTGACATCGATAAGATCCCTGGTGAAATCGTTGTCCTGGAGACTCGATCATGCACAGTCTACCCAGACAATGTCAAGAAGGCTCCTATGGGCAAGGGCCTGAATGTGCCATCCGAGATTTCCCTTCTGTTTTCGTGGCCACGAAACATGGACAAGAGGACAGGGCTCCCTATCAAGAACGGTCGTTACCTCGACAAGCACATCCGCAAGCTGCAGATCAGCCCGGACACAACATTCGTCTCGTACGATCCGGAGAACGGCAACTGGACCTTCACTGTTGAGCACTTCACCACCTACGGCCTCGATTATGATGACGACGACACTGATGGTGAGGCTCTCGGTGACACCACTGTCGAAGACGTGCCTCGCCCCTCTCCGCCCAAGCTATCCAAGGAGATGGACGAAACCTCTCCTACCGAGGAGCCAGAAGATACTTTCGAGTTCAGGCGCAAGCGTCGCGCCCTCCCGGGCGCCTTCGACTACACAGGCGCTGTGTCCGAAGACGAAGAAGAGACGGCTGATGTCAACCAGCAGTCTTTTTTATCTGATCGCTCCGCGGGTTCTGCGCCCCAAGCCCTAATCCCTCCAGAGGATGAGGAATTGGACGTTGAACATGCTCTACCTGAGGACCAAGCTGCGAGCGCTTACCTTGGGTATCATCACGCCGCGGAGCCGGAATTTGACTCGCCCTACCATGGATCGATGGCCGAGTACCAAGAGACACCTGGTGGGATCATGAGAGCCAGGCTGCAAGCCATCAAGGGAGCGAACACCCCTTTGAGGATTCAGGTTGCTGATGGTGACGACTGGGCGGACATGCTGCAGAAGACCATCAACCCACAGAAGCGGGATCGGGCTGCCCTGAAGTCCACCAACGAGGAGGCATCTTACGAGGCCCTCAAGGAGAGCATACGAAAGGAGGAGGGTTCTCCCGCGAAACCAAAGATTGTGTCAGATGGCCGTGGTTTTGCGACGAGCATTGAGCTCATGAACTCACTATTTGAGAAGCCGAAGGCGGTGGCCAGGTCTGCTGTACCAGCCACAATCCCGACTTCTGGGTTTAAGGTCGGTACTCTACCTGTCTATTGAATTGCATACATGGGTGGGCGAGATGTGTATTGTTGTATTTATTCAGGTGCATTGCTTTAATAAAATAAGCTTATACTAAGATCCTGTTTCCTTTTTCTAGTGGCAATACAAGAGACAAGACAACACCGACCAAGAAGAGATGGATCCTAACGATAAGGCATTCCACGACACACTCCGCCCGAGTTGGGGCCCCGACGGAACCTTGGTGCTCGCAGCAACCCCGAAGGTCCTGTCACGATCATCTAGGCGGGCTTTCGAGAAGGATGGCATCATGTCAATGAGCCGTCTGAACATCGTCTCCGAAAACCGCGATATCCGTTTCGCCAAGTTCGCCAACGAGTCCTCGGCCAAGGCTCTCGCCAACCAGATCGCGCTGACTTGCGTAAACGTCGTCAATAATGTGCCCAGCGTTGCGCTGGGATCGACTAGCTCGCTGACGGCTTTCTTCCACGGTCAAGATCTGCAGAGCCCAGCGAATGCTCATGAGAAGATGGTCTGGGAACTTGCAAGCATCTTGTTCGATCAAGTTGCTGATTCCCAGGAACGACTCATTGCACCATCAGGACTTCGACAGGCTCGTCGCCGAAACCTCTCAAAGTTTTGGAAGGGTATCGTCGAAGAGGCCGCCAATCGCGATGTCGGCATGGCGCACACGCCTGAAGACAAGGCCATCGCGGCATTGTCTGGCCACCGCATCCCAGACGCTTGCAAGCACCTGCTTGATGGCAAAAACTTCCGCCTTGCGACCCTCGTCTCACTCATCGGCACCAACGACCAGTTGATGCAGGATATGCGGGAGCAGGTTAGGGCATGGCGCGAGTCCAACGTGCTCTCTGAGTTTACCGACCCCCTTCGCGCCATCTATGAGCTTCTTGGTGGCAATGTTTGTGTTGTCGATGGAAGGAAGGGGGCCATGGAGAACCGTATGGATTCGTTCGTCATTTCCGATAAGTTCGGCATGGACTGGAAACAGTCGTTCGGTCTCCGTTTGTGGTACGCGATCGCGTCCAACGATGATGTGGTCGAGGCAATACACGCTTTCCAGGAGGATCTCAGGCAAGACAAGGAGAAGCCGCCCAAGCCTTGGTTTGTGGAGCAGGGCATTCAGACCTTGTGGGAGGACTCTGACCTGGAGAAGCGGGAGGATCTGTTATGGGGGCTTCTGAAGCTGTACGCCGATAAGGACACCGACCTCGCCGACGTCCTCCGGCCCGAGAATTCGCAGCTATCACCATTGGATTTCCGTCTGTGCTGGCAGCTCGGCCAGGCTCTCATCAACACTGGCAGGGTTGACTTCGGCGAAGACGCTAACGACAAGGCGGATGCTGCCACGTTGTCTTTTGCCTCGCAACTCACCAGCGAGGGCAGCTGGCTCGAGGCCGTCTTCGTTCTTCTCCACCTGACCAACCCAGCTGCCCGTGCCAAGGCCATCCAAGAGCATCTATCTCGCCACGCTCACCTGATAGGCAGCGAGACGAGTGAGGACTTTGTCACGCTCACGCAGACCTTCAAGGTGCCCACCACCTGGGTCTGGCAGGCCAAGGCCCTCTTCCAGCGTGCCGTGAAGAAAGATGCCAGCGCCGAGGTCATCTTCCTCCTCCGCGCGGCTTCGTACGGCGAGGCGCACAAGACCTTTGTCAAACAGGTCGCTCCCCTCGCCGTCATCGAGCGCGACTACGAGGGTTTGTGGGAGATGCTGGCCCAGTTCTCGAGCGCGGAGGGCTCGATCGCCGACTGGAACCTAGGTGGTAAGATCTACGCGGATTTTCTGGCTGTTATGCAGCACGTGCAGCGCGGCAATCTGTCAGACGTCCCGCAGAGTGCCGTGAAGAGCCTAATTGCTGGTCTCCCTGCTATGCGAGAGAGTGTCCAGGTTCGGGGCGACGCTGACGTCGTTGAGGTTGCGGCTGTTGCGGACATGGCGAATGTCGTGGCTAAGGTTGTGGTGGAGCTTTCTAAGAAGAACCAGGTGAGTGATCGCATTACAGCCATGCCATGGGCCACCGGGCACTATGGTCGCGGATGTGAGGCTAACGAATGTTGCGCCAGGCCCAATTCTCGAAGGTTCTTGGCCTGCCTCTCACGGAGGATGCGTATCTCAAGTACTCGAACGAGCTGGCTTTCAAGTATTATCAGGATGTCATGGCTGGGGCTGGGAATTGAGCATCGGAGAGGGAAGCAGTCTGAGAGGTTGAAAAATGAAGGCTGGCATATGAGCGTATGGGCACATCTGCGCCCCTTCTTTGATAGTATTATGCTTCTCCGGTGTTATTGTTTTGATGCTGAAGGGATAAAGGTGAACAGTGAAGGCCGAATCACAAAAGGCCTGGCTGGCTCACTCTGGATTTGGGGGTCAGCCTGAGCAGGGAGACCGCAGGGTGAGAAGATGGCACGACGTGTTACGTGCCATCGGTAAGATGTACCCTGCCCTGTACGTAGACTTAGATAGCACTCAACAAGCTTAAAGCTTAAGCGTCTCCGGCCGTACTGTACGGGTTGTGACAATGTGTTGTGTGTCTTGGGCTCCTGACTGGTACGTCTCAATCTGCCTTCGCAGAGAAGTGTCTAATCAAGAATGCCATGAACATTTCTTTGATGCCACGTCGAGCCTTCGCACTGCTTCGTGCTCGCGATTGCGTGACAAACCTGGCAGTCGACGCTTCGTCGGACTGTGACCCACAAGAGGGACGCCGTTCGAAATCAGGTATGACACCTCGTTACCGTCTACGCGTGGGATACACCATGGCTCACCAGAATGACTTCTCCTCATGCAGCATAGAGATAGATAGAACCTCGTGTGTATACCAGAGCACTCATCGTAAGCGTCCCCTGAAGACGTTCCCGCCCCCCCCCCCCCCGCTCACGGCACAACCTCGATCCGGCCCCCGTCGGCCCCGCCCCTCGACCTCATCCTCACCTTGGCCGTCTGCCCGGCAGCCGGCTCTAGGATATGCACAGGCAGCACGCGGTCATCCGGGTCCGGCACCGTGATTGCTCCCCCCTCGCGCAGACCCTCGATGTCGAGCCTCAGCAATATGCACGCCACGAACCCCAGTATCTCCGCCGTCGCGAAGTGGCGGCCTGGACACAGCGTCCTCCCGCCGCCGAAGCCGCGGAACGCCGCGGCCGCCGGGTGGTGGACCCCCCTGGCGGCCTCCTCCCCCTCGGCGGCGCGCGCCCCGTCCTTGCCCTGCCGGCCGGCGGCCCCGGGTGGGGAGGAGGGCAGGTGTCGCCCGGGCCGGAACCGGCCGACGTCGTCGCCCCAGATCGACCTGTCCGAGTGCATCACGCCCCCGGCGATCTGGACGATGGCCCCCTTCCGCAGGAAGACCTCGCCCCCGCCCTGGCCCGCGGCCGTGAGGAGCGTGTCCTCCATCACCAGCCGCGTGGAGAAGTTGTTGGAGCCCAGCCTCAGCACCTCCCGGAACACGGCGTGCAGCGTCGGGCAGGATTGGAACCCGTCCGCCGTGAGGGCGCCGATGCTGAGCGTCCGGCCCCCGCCCGGGGACACTGTCACGGCGCCGGCGCCGCCGCCCGTGAGCTCCGAGCGGACGGCCCCGAGGAGCGCCGGGTCGGAGAAGATGCGGAGCAGGATCCAGAAGGTCGTCGTGGCCGTGTTCACGATCGCCGCGAACAGGAAGCTCAGCTCCGACCGCGCGACGCCGTCGGCCGGGAAGCCGTGCGAGCGGGCGATGCGGATGCGGTTGAGGACGATCTGGGCCGCGCCCCCCCCGGCGCCCGCGCCCTCCTCGGGCTCATAGTGCCCCGCCTCGATGTACTCCCTGAACGCGCCGGCGAGCCTCTCGCGCCCGCGGTAGGCTCTGGCGGCGGTGACGGAGGGGAAGACGCCCATGAGCAGCCGGCCGAGGCCGTGGTCCCAGTCCCAGAGCGCCCGCTCGAGGTCCAGCTCCGGGTGCGCCGCGAGGGGGTTCCGGGCGCCGTAGAGCAGGCGGGCGGTGGCGTGCGCGACGAGGTGGCGGGCCCAGGGCAGCAGGTCCTCGACCCTCCCGCCGTCCCCGTCCCCTTCCCCCGGCAGCGCCGTGTCGGCGTACCCGTCCAGCCCCCGGGCGAGCTCCCTCACGGACCCCACCGTCAGGTCGTCCAGCCGGGCGCCCGGGCCCAGGTAGGAGACGAGCATCCCGTGCAGCTGCTCCAGGATGCCCTCCTCCTCGCCCCTCTCCGGATCGATCCCCCGGCTCACGATGTCCCTCGTGCTGTCGTCGAGCCCCATGACCCTCTGTACGACGGCCGGGAGCAGGGCGTTGGAAGACAGCTGCCTGGTCGGCCTGCGCTGGATCGCGGCCGCGAGGGAGGGCGAGGTGACGATGTACAGCCGGGAGGACGGGACGACGAGGGTGAAGATGGGCAGGTGAGGATGAGCCAGGCCGAGGGTGCGGATGTAGTGTCCTCCCTGGAGAGCCATGCGGAGGAGGTGGCCTAAATATGGTATGGGCAGTGGGGGGGTGACTATATGGGGCTCATGAGGATGGGCTCTCTGGCGGGAGAGGTGTGAGAGGACGAGGTAGAGAGAGAGGGTGGTGAGGAGGATGGTTGTGGGCCAGGCGGAGAGGGGCCATGCCCAAAGCCAGGGGCCAGTTAGGTCCATGATGGAGGAGGGTTGGCATCAAATATACTATCTTGAACGTAGGCAGATAGTCAATTCATAGCCAGAGGGGGGGAGGGCAATAGAGACGCGGATGAGCGTAGAGCTATACACAAGTGTGTAGAAGCGACCGGAGGGGCAACCACAAGCTATGGACCTCTCGAGAACACCGTCTGTAGGTAGGTAGGTAGGTAGGTAGGTAGGTAGGTAGGTGGGTAGCAGATGGCGAGCTTGAAGAGGCCGTGAAGGTCGTTTCGAGACTATGCTTGCGCAAACAAGAACGGTTCTCGCACTCGCCTCGGCGCGCAATCGACGGAGTTCTGTGCGGAGTCCCGCAGATGAGATCCAGCTTGCCCACGCCCGGCGGCGGCTCGAAGGAAGAGGATTGTGATGCTTGAGCAGGATCGGAGGGCCCGGGTGCGGTGTTGGCGAGCACCAGTCAGTCTTTGACAGCAACCCCTCACTTGCCTCATTATGCTCTGATTCCCCTGCGCCTGCGGCTGCGTCTGCGTCTGCGGCTGCGGCTGCCATTCGCCAATGCTGAGAGACCTAATGTAAGATCATGTGTTCAGATTCATGGTATTTTCATGTTTCCAACTCAGCTATGCAATCGTGACCGTGGCCAATCTGTTCTCATCAATCCGACCCTGATGGTTTTCCTGAACCATCCCTGATTTCTCCTGACCGACATTGATAGTGCACCTTCTCTGCTTATCGTTTTTTACCTGTGAAATTTCTTGACCTTCTCGCACTCATCCCAGCTGCCCATGAAGATTCCTGACCTGTCATGAATATCCCTGTGATAACGCATCAGCATGACTCGCAAAGGACCCTGGCAGGGCAAAACACTACTTACTCCGGGACGACCTCGAGCATCCTCTCCATCTTGCTGTTGAGAGCTTGTCCGCCGGCTGCATTTAACCGTCAATCAGCCTTGATGTCCTCCGACATACACGTCACCG
This sequence comes from Endothia cerciana, assembly GCA_026119935.1. Taxonomy (NCBI): domain Eukaryota; kingdom Fungi; phylum Ascomycota; class Sordariomycetes; order Diaporthales; family Cryphonectriaceae; genus Endothia; species Endothia cerciana. The sequence continues at coordinate 877,801 of JALRMH010000006.1, forward strand.
CCCATACGTACCATTCTCAAACACCATCGCCATGGGCGCGCACTCGTACAAGATTCGCAACTTGCCCTTGGGGCTCTTCTTATCCGCGGGATATGCGAAGATGCCACCATAGAGGAGAGTCCGGTATGCATCGGCCACCATGGACCCGATGTACCGGGAGCTGTACGGCTTGCCCTTGCCGTCATCGCCCTGCGGGAGCTTGAGCGAGTTGAAGTACGCCTTGACGTTCTCCTCCCAGTATAGCGAGTTGCCCTCGTTGACGGAGTAGATGGCGCGCGACTTGGGCAGCTTCATGTCCGGGTGGGTCAGGATGAACTCCCCGACGCCGTTGTCGAGAGTGAAGCCATTGACGCCGCCGCCCTTCATGGTGATGACGAGCTGGGCGGAGGCGCCGTACATGGTGAAGCCGGCTGCTACCAGCTCGGTGCCGGGCTTCAGGATGTCCTCCTTTGTCCCGGTGGAGCCCTCGGCCAGCTTGTGGATGGCGAAGATGGTGCCCACCGACACGCCGGCGTCTAGGTTGGAGGAGCCGTCGATGGGGTCGCAGGCCACGGCGTACCGGGCGTTCTTGTTTTCCTTGAAGAAGATTATGTTCTCCTCCTCTTCCGAGACGAGCAGGGCGCACTTGCCCGAGGAGCGCATGGCGGCGATGAAGAGGTCGTTGGAGATGACGTCGAGCTTCTTCTGTTCGTCGCCGGTGGTGTTGGAGGAGCCGGCCAGGCCGGTGAGGTTGACGAGCGTTGCTCGCCGGATGTAGTAGGCAATGGACTTGAAGGAGAACTGCAGGGCGTGGCAGAGAAGCCTGGAGGGGGGGGGGTGGTTACCTGGTCAGTCTGGGGGGGTTGGTTCCCTGGGGTCCTGGACGCCGGGCTTACGTGAAGTCTCCTGTTGCCTCCTTGACCTTGACCTGCTCCTCCGTCAAGAACCTGGTCAGGGTGACAATGTTGGTGTTGATGGTCTCAACCTCCCCGCCGTCCCCGTTAGTGTGTACCGCGGCAGACATCTTGGCTATCAAGGTTCCAAGACGTCCACGACGAGGTATAGTATAGTGGCAGAGGAGGGCACCGGAAGAACTCCCCCGGGGATGGAAAAAAAAACTAATCAGGGTGATCAAGTCGACTACCTGAGGGGCAGAAGGTCAAGCGTAAGGGGGGGTAGGATGGCCAGCACGTCAGGGGCCCTGGAATACTGTCGTGTAGATATGAGGCCTGGTCCACAGTGGTGGCGTCGTGAGGCTAGAGCGGTCGGTGCTGGGTGGTGTTGCAGTAGTAGGGGTTGTAGGATAGCTTGGGGAAGAAAGGAGGAGCACGGTGAGGAGAGGGAGAGAGAAGACAAGAAGAGAGGAGGGGAAGGAGAAGAGACAAGGAGACCGAGATTCTTCCCAGGAAGGAACTCACGAGAATTCGACGGCAGGCTTTCCAGGCGCCTCATCCGACGGGCAGGTTCACAAGCCAGCGCTAGATCACTGACGCGAGCCGTGGAGAGCCGTGACGTATCCGGTACATCCCTTTTCCCCCAGTGCCCTAATGTCCCCTGACGCGCCCCTCATCCAGCATCCCACCCCGCCACCTCCACCTCCAACGAGAGGGCCGAGGGGAAACGCGACAGGGGCGGCCCCTCATCTCCCTCCCCCACAGCCCAAGCCCGCCGGGCCAGGGGCAGCGCTCTGATAGCACTAACAGGGTGACCCGCCCCGTGCCAGCCTCGGGATGGGAGACTGGGGGGGGTGGCGGGGGATCAGGGGTACCTGTCTGTTAGCGGCCCAGCGCCTGGAGGACATCTCGCCCCTAGATACCATAGTACTAGTATGTACCATAGTACACCATCGTGACGCAAGAGAATAAACCGGAACCGACTGCCCTCGACAAGGCAGAGCAACAAGGCAGGGGACATGAAGGATAAATCACAGATATATCCTGCCTCTCAGGGTTAGGGTCTTTCAGATATGACATCGATGCCGAGGATCCGGCTCAATCAGACGAGCTGGGGACGCAGCCGAATCTAACCCCGGATTCTCTGCTTCGACCGAGGCACATGTCAGAAGGTCCACCGCGCCCAAATGCCGGGGCCGCCCACCAAAAGATCCGTCCTCTGCCGTCTGGAGTGTCACTCCATTCCCGGCGTCACTTCTTGTCCTGCTAGGCTGCTCAGCAGACCACCACAGATTCGCCATACTAACTTCCTGGCCACAACACGATCTTCACCTTGCTACTGGCGACAAAACAAGTCTTCCTGGCGTCCTAGGGAACCCCCCCAGTGCGCCATTAGCCCGCGGCCTCTTCTCTCTCCCTCCCTCATATCAGGATAACAAACAACCTCGGGTGCCCTACGACCCCCTCGATCCCCCCCCAGCGAGACCTCCAGACAACCCTCGACAGCCAGACCCCCTTTCTCCCTTAGACACCGCCAGTATGGTCGCCGACGCCCTCATCTACCACCCCTCCGTGGCGCACTACCTCCGCTTCGTCGCCACCACTGCCGGCCGCGACAAGGTGCTGCGCGCCCTCCAGTACTTCGCCCGCTTCTACGCCTGGTACCTCTTCCGGACCAATGGCTCGCCCGCCGAGGTCGCCCCCTGGGACGCCATGAAGAAGCAGTTCGGCCTCGCCCGCAAGATCATGCGCGTCGGCAAGAACGTCGAGCACATGAAGGCCGCCGCCGTCGCCGCCGACGCCAAGGCCGGCTCCATGGACCCCGTCCTGCGCTACGCCGCCGTCGGCAGGCAGATGGGCTACGCCGGCTACCTGACCCTGGACATGGCCACCGTCCTAGACGCGACCGGCATCAGGAAGAGCGAGAGCGCCAAGAGGTTCCAGCGGGAGGCCTTCCGCTTCTGGGCCATGGGCCTGATGTGCTCCGTGGTCGCCCAGGTCTACACCCTCTACCAGCTGAGGGCACGGGAGGCCAAGGTGGACAAGAAGGAGGGCGAGGGCGTGGTGGAGAGCAAGAGGATAGCCATGTGAGTGTTTTGAAACCCCCCCCCCCCCGCCCCCCGGGAGCTGAATGTTTTCAGACGGCATGAGGGGTGGAATGCCGGCTGACGGTGTTCACAGTGAGCGCTCCGCCAGCCAGCTGCAGCTGCTGTCCGACCTCTGCGACCTGACCGTGCCCTACTCCGCCCTCGGCTGGGTCGCTTTCGACGACGGCATCGTGGGCATCGCCGGCACGGTCAGCAGTTTGATCGGCCTGTACTCCCAGTGGAAGAAGACGGCTTGAGGGTGTGCGGGGGCGTGCGTGCTTGGGAATGCCGGCCGTCGATACGATGAGAGACGACAGCGGTCTGGCTTGAAAAATCTAGAGGTGGAAGGGGGGGGGGATATTTTGGCTGCCGGGTGGGCCGGGCTTCTTTCTGCCCTTTTCATCTTTCTTGCACCTAGTCCATGGCCGTGACGGGTCTGGTTCGGCTTTACAGCGTTTTAGTTTCGGCTTTGATGTGTACGATCATGGGCATGTTTAATGAGGACCTCTTCGTAATGGGAATAGATCACTGATCGCAAACATCTGAGGAAACCAGGGGACGTGTGCTATGAGCTGAAGTCTTCACGAGGGGACGTTTTACGGCATTCACGTTGAAAAATGTATCCCCCAGCCCCCCCACTTGTTTGCTCATTGAGTCCGTGACCGTCAGTGTGGGACTATCTCTCTCTCTCTCTCTCTCTCTCTTCCTCGTGGGCAGATCCCCTCCGAATACCTCCTCCGCCGCGCCCTGGCCACTGCCATGCTCCCACCTCTTCATTACTGCACTTTCATAGCTACCCATAACTTACTCGACATGCCTCTCAGTAGTAATCATGGCTGGTTCCTTTGGCTCAACCGCCCGTCATGGTAGGAGTCGGCACTGGCCCAGATCGCAAAGAGTGCTCTCCTTCCCGGACCATGTCCTCAAGAGAGGGCGGCCGAGCCTATCAGGTTCGAGGGTGGGGGGGGGGGGGAGGGGGCGCCGGTTTGTGGTGGGAAGCCATCCGAACCTGAGACGACTATCCCGAATATCAGCTATGCCCTCATACACCACGAAACATGTTGCCACGGCGACCATGGCGAGCAGGCAGTAAGTATGTACCATGCCCGCCCTCCCCCCCACCAGGTGCAGCAACGGCCAGCCGGACCTGACAATATCAACCTGTTATTCACTGAGGGAGGCAACCGGGTGGTGCTTGGTCTAGTGGTAACTTTCACGTTACCACCCACTGGAAAACCAGAGGGTCGCAGGTTCGAGTCACCCGGCCGCCGCACCTTTATGCCCGACCCCGATAAACATCCTGGTGGCGCGGGGAGCGGTGTTATGGCCCCACGGCTCGAGGGTTGGGATATGCAGTAGACTGTACTATACTACGTTGCAGCCTGGTTCGCGATGAAAAGCGCTTGCGCCGTCGCCCCCTTCAATCGGGATAACCCGCGCCACCCAAGGAACGACGACACTGCGAGATCATCCACGACGGACCGGCGGAGAGAGATGTAGGCCAAGTAAACACCGGGGCCGAACTCTTTTTGGGGGCTTTTCCTTGTCAGCGCTGCTACCATCCGCTCGCCATCGGCAATGGAGGGAAACGAATGCCCTCTTACTTGTTCCATCTGTGCAACCCGGTTCCAAACAACCACCACCATCTCTGTACCGCCCTAGTCCTTCCTGTTACTGTTTGTAGTCGTGACTGCCGGCCTGCGAGACAGAGACTCCACAAGCGGATGGTGTTCTTCTCGCGATCATCTGCCACTCGCACCCCCCCTCCCCCCAAACACACACACACACACACACACACACACCTTTCACCCCCCAACCTTACAGGCCGATCTTCCCCCCCACATCCCTCGCAATCGCCATGAACGCCTCCGCCCTCTCTGACCCCGCCTCCGCAGCGACCGTCGGCTTCCCCTCCTGCGCGTGGCTGCCGATATTCTGGTGCAGCGGGATGTCGCCGAGGAGGGCGATCTCCTGTTCCGAGCAGACCCTCCGCACGCCGTCGCCGGACCCGAAGATGCGGTGCTGCCCGCCGCAGTCGGGGCAGGTGAACAGCGACATGTTGTTGACGAGGCCGAGGATGGGGACGCCGACCTTCCTGAACATGTTGATGCCCTTGATGGCGTCCTTGACGGAGAGCGTGTGCGGCGTCGTTATTATCACCGAGCCTACAGGGCAACAATGGATATACATGAGTGAGGTCTTTCTTCTCGGCGGCGCCCCCCGTGAGGTTCGTACCGGTGCGGTGGAGGGGAGGGGGCGTGGGGACAGACTCACCGTCCAGGACGATCTGCTGCGTGATGCTCAGCTGCGTGTCGCCCGTGCCGGGCGGCAGGTCGAGCACGAGGATGTCGAGGCCGCCCCAGTCAACCTCGTGGAGGAGCTGCTGAAGCGCCTTCATGACCATCATGCCGCGCCACACCACGGGCGCCTCCTCCCCCACGAGGTAGCCCATCGACATGGTCTTGACGCCATAGTTCGACAGCGGCAGCAACCGGTCATCTACCCCCGTACAGTTCAGGTCAGTTCATGCACGACCCGAAGGCCAGCCACGGGCCCGAGACGTACTCCGTGACAGCCTGGGCTCCTCGTTCAGGCTGAACAGTGTCGGGACCGACGGCCCGAAGATGTCCGTGTCCAGTATGCCGGCCCTGTGTCCCAGCCTCGCGAAGGCGAGCGCGAGGTTCGCCGCCACGGTGCTCTTGCCGACGCCGCCCTTTGCCGAGGACACGGCGACCACCTTGGCCACGTCCCTGATCCTGCGGCGCTCGGGGAGGCCGCGCTGCATCCGGGGGATGGAGCCGGTGCGCGGGAGGCCCTGGGGGGTGTATGCTAGTAAGATCTTGTCTCTTTTTCTTGACATGGTAGTTTTAAGAAAGAAGGGAGGTGGGGGGGGGGGGAGGGTCGTGGTGACGGGAATCTCACTAGGGGGTTTTCATGCTGGAGGGAGCGGAGGGTGTGAAAGAGCCGCCGAGATGTGGTGGCCATGGTGGTGAGATTTATAGTGTGGCGCTCAGAGAGGGACGGAAGAGGCCGTAGAGAGTGGGATATCTCAATTTATCTTAAATTATTTTTTTTTTAATAAAAAAGGAAGAAAACTAGACAAACCGGGGAATAAACCAATGAATTAAAGAACTAAGATAAAGGAGGAGAAAATCCCATATGACCTCTTGAGGGGGGGACAAGACCGATTGGATTCACCTCCACCGTTCCCTGCTCAAGAAATAAGGTCTAAAGCAGAGCGAACGATGTCGACGAGGCCCACTCGACGTTGGGATTCCAACACCAGCCAGGGCCCCTGACCACCGCCAGCGGGCCGCACCTTTGGCTACTGACCAATCCCCGAGGAGCACCCCAGCCTGCCGGGGGGGGGTGGGGGGCTGGCCTGGACCCTCTAAAAAGTTCGGCGGGCTCCAGAACTGCATTTTTCTGCTCGCGCTCCCCAGGAGAACAGACCCGCCTAGATTTCTGCAATCCGCAAAAAAAAAAAAAAAAAGAAAAAGAAAAAAAGACAACCAAAACCAAACCTCGCCAGAGTTCCACCACAGACCATGGCTCCCGCGAAGACGGCGCGCGCGAAGAAGTTCGCCGACTTGGACGAGAAGCCTGTCAAGGGTATGCCGTCCCTTTCTTATGGGACTCCGGGGCAGTAGGGCGACTTTGTGCGTGCGCTGACTGGAGTTGCAGATTTCGATCCCGAGGCTGACGGCCCTCGTGACGATGGAGCGAGCGGCAGTGGTGCGGAGGAGGATGAGGATGTAGCAGGGACGGAGCATTACGTCTCTGTCGGGTTCGTTCTACCTGCTGAGTGCTGTCTCGTTCACAATACTGACGCGCGGTGCCTTCCGCCAGCAAAAGCAAGCTGCGCCAAAAAGAACCCCCAGCCCTCGGCCCCAAGTACAGCGGCGTGCGGGTGAGCCGCGCCGCCCTCGACGACAGCAGCGACGGCGAGTCCGAAGAACCGGGCGACGCCGAGGAGGACTCGGAGGAGGACTCGGAAGAATATGATGACCCTGAGACCGCTGACCTGGAGCGAGACAATATCATCGACGACGAAGAGATCGACAGCGATGAGGCGTTTGGGGAGGGCGAGGAGGAGATGTTCAAGAAGAAGGGGTTTACGTTTAAGGACAGCAAGAGCGCTGTCGATAGGCCCTCGGAGGTTGTCACCAACGGACGCCCGAGAAGGATGGTCGCGGCGGATCTGATGTCCGACCCGGAGAGCGAGGAGGAGGAAGGTGGAGGGTCTGAGGCTGACGGTGGATCGGACGACGACGATGATCAGGGTGCACACCTCGGCGATTCCGGGTCGGCAGAGGAGGCGAGCGACGAGGATGAGGGCTCGTCTGCTGGGGACGGGTCAGAAGAAGGCGCAGACGAGAGCGAGAGCGAGAGCGAAGACGAGGGGAGGGGCGGCATGGATGCCAGCGACGACCGCTCCAACCTCCGCAGCCTTATCCGGGGCGACCAGAAGGGCGTCATCTCCAACATCTCTCAGGCAGCCAAGGCGGACGCCGAAAAGGGCGCCGCGGTCCGGCAACAGCGGCGCACGTACGACTCTCTCCTGAACCTGCGGATACGCCTCCAGAAGGGTCTGGTCGCCACCAACTCCATCCGCGAGGCGGGCGACGGCGACGATCCGGACAAGCAGCCCTACGTGGCCGCAGAAGAGGCCGCGATCAAGCTGTGGACCGCCATCGACGGTTTCCGCGCGAGCCTCTTGCCCGAGCCAAAGGCCGGCCACAAGCGCAGGCGCGACATCGACACCAGCACCCCCGTTGGGGAGGTCTGGCAAGACATGCAGGCGACCGAGGGGCGTGCGACCGCCAAGCGCAACAAGTTCCTGGACAAGTGGTCGAACAAGGTCAAGAGCTCGGCGGCGGCGGCGGTCAACAAGGAGCGCCACCTCGGCGCCACGGCCCCGCAGTCCCTCGTCGCGGCGCTCGGGACGCAGCTGCTCAACCCCGAGCGGCTGGTCAAGCGCACACAGGTGCCCCGGTCGTGTGCGCCGCTACAGGCCGCGAGGAAGGTCACCGAGGACCCCGGGATCTACGATGACGCGGACTTCTACCAGCTACTGCTCAAGGAGCTGGTGGACCAGCGGACCAATGACGCCGGCGGGGGGGCGGATGGCAACGTCCCCACCGTGCGGTGGACAGCGGTCAAGGAGGCCAAGACGCGCAAGCAGGTCGACCGCAGGGCGAGCAAGGGGCGGAAGTTGCGGTTCACGGTGCACGAGAAGCTGCAGAACTTCATGGCGCCGGAGGACCGGAGGACCTGGGAGGGTGAGGCCACCGACCGGCTGTTTGGGACCCTGTTTGGGCAGCGGATGCAGCTGAAGGAGGAGGACGTCTCGGAGGATGACGAAGGGGACGACATGGTTGCTGCCGAGGAGGGCCTGAAGCTGTTTAGGAGCTAGATTGGCAGGGCCCGCCCCGGGCCGGCTGGGTCAACCTGCGGTGGAGGCTGCTGCGAAGAAGCCCGCCCAGCATAGCGAGATGAGTAGGATGCTATGGACAGCCAGGTGCACCAACGGACCCCCCAACGCATCGTCCTGCCGGTCCTGCCCCTGACGCCGCCGTCCAATCCTGGCGGTGGCCCTTATGATGGGAAATACGTGGTAGACGGCCAGAGATGACGCCAGCACGGCACTCCCCTCGTCGAAGATGTCGCCCCTATGGCGGAGGGACCGGAAGCAGAGGACATTGACGGCCGAGAGCAGGCCGCCGTAGCTTCGGCAGACCGTGAGGGCCTCGGGGGACGGGCGTGGGTCCCGCAGCTGGACCCCGGGCCGGAGGAGGAAGGAGAGGGAGGCTGGCGGGGAGGGGGGAGACCGGCCTGTGTTAACGCGTGCAGGGTCTCGCCGGGGGGGGGGGGAGGGACGGGGCAGGACGCGACACACCTGGCAGCTCGACGAGCAGGTGGAGGAGGACAGGGACGTTGGCGGGGTGCATAGCGAGTGAGCATGTCCTCGTGGCCGACGTGGGGCCGGAGGAGACGGCGGTGGTTCTGCTCGTGGGGGACCGGAGGGTGTCTACTCCGGACGGGAGACACGGGGCGGCGTCCGGAGAGAAGGGCGGGAGCGGGTCTCGGTTACGAACCAGATGCGGTGTGGCTTGGGGAGGTCAGCAACGATGAATCATGACCACACCCCGGCGGGATCTCACCTGTGCATATATGTACATACGTACAAGGTGTACAACAGATAGCTATTAGCACACCAGCGCCAGCACCAGCACCAGCACCAGCACCAGCACCAACAGCGAGTCTCCCCGGTGGCCCCCCCTCCTGGTCTCACTCTTACGTCCGCGCCAGGCGTGTCCACTGCGGCTGCGGCTGCGGCTGCGGCTGCGTGGAGGTGGAGGTGGAAGTGCAGGCGGCACAACAAAACATGACGCATCAGCCAACATCTCGGCCTGGAACAGGGAGCAGCCTTTCCCGGCCGCGGGCGGTGATCTTGCATCCTCACCAGAACAGGCAGAGGACAGGGACATGGACAGGGACAGGGACAGGGACAGGGACAGGGACAGGGGCGTGCACACAGGGCCAGGGGCGTGGCTGGGGCGGTTCGAGCTCTCCTCCTGCTACACGTTCCGGGAGCGCCAGGAGGCTCCACCCCCCTCAACCGTAGTTTCAAGTCACACTGCAACCAGCCCTTCATGCCTCGGCCCCTGCCTATCTTGCCACCAGGGCAGGCGGGCAGGCGGGCAGGCGGGATGCGCTCGTGGCAGTAAATCTAGTGCTACCGCGATAAAGAGAAGGGGAGAGAGAGAGAGGGGGAGAGAGAGAGGGGGAGAGAGAGAGAGAGAGAGGGGGAGAGAGAGAGAGAGAGAGGGACAGGGAGAGGGAGGGAGAGGGAGAGGGACGGGAAGAAACTGTTTCACGGCGAGACGGCCAAGAAGGCGGAGGAGGGCTGTCCTGTCCGCCTTGTACACGCCTTCTTTATTACTTGGTAACACTCCGCGTGCCGTACCTAGAAAAAGATACCTTGTCCAGTAGGCATTGGCATGCTGGAATGACGGCGGCTACATCATCGCTCGCTCTCTGTCTCATCAAAAATCCTCGATTTTTGATTATTGTTATTATTATTATTTTATTTTATTTTATTTTATTTTATTTGTTGGGACCAGGATCCCATACAGTCGGTCTTTCGAACCTGATATCGCACCTCTCTTGACCCTCCTCAGCTTAACTCACCACCCCCCCCCCCTCCACCGACGTATGTATGTATCGTCCTTCCTCATAGTCGGCCTCGGTATCAACATTTGGGTGGCCGCCAGCACAGCCGCCCGGAACGACACCTCCCGCGGGCAGCGTGTGCGCCGTTGATCCCAGAGGGGGAAGGCATCACCACCTTGACGTCGGGCCTCGGCTGTCTATAAACTATAAAAGCAGCCCCCCACCCCCTGGGTATCGATAAAGGCCCCGCGGAGGACACGGAGACGGAGGGACACGAGGGCTACCACCAGGCGCGCTTGCCATGTCGCCGCCCAACAGCTTCGGCCAGCTCGGCCTGAGCATCCTGGGGCTGGGCACCCAGTACCCCCCGTACGGGCTCAGGTCAGATGCCATAGATACTCTCGTCCAGCGTTACCACGATGCGGATAGTCCCCCGATGAAAAAGGTCCTATCCATCAACAGGTACACCGGCATCGAGGTGAGTCCCGCCCTCATCAAACATGTCCTAGGCCCGGGGCACGAGGCGAGGCTGACCTCTCATCCCCCAGACCCGTTCGTCAGTTGGGGACCCTGATCACCCTGTCGTGAACAGCCCGGACCCGCCCTCGATCGAGGAGCTCCATGAGGTCTTCATAGGCGAGGGCGTGCCCCTGGCCGTGAGCGCTGCGCGGAAGGCCATCGCCGAGGCCAAGATCGACCTCCAGGAAATCGTGAGTTCCCCCCCCCCCCTGCGGCCCTAGCCGAGCCTCGCCACCGTGACCGGTTCAGGCCCTCCCTCCCTCCCTCCCTCCCTCCCTCCCCTCTACCTCTCTCCCTCCCCTCTACCTCTCCAGCCAGGGCGCGGCACGCTGACCCCCATCGCAGACCCATGTCGTCTCCACAAGCTGCACCGACAGTGCGAACCCGGGGTATGACCACTTTGTCTGCCAGGGGCTGGGGATCACTCACCAGGTCGAGAAGGTCCTCCTCCACGGCATTGGCTGCAGCGGTGGGCTGGCGGCCCTGCGGACCGCGGCCAACCTGGCCCTGGGCCACAGCTACAGGGGAAGGCCCGCCCGGATCCTGGTGGTCGCGCTGGAGGTGAGCACGACGTTTGTGCGGAGCGAGCTGGACTCCATCGACAGGTGCGGCGAGACGAGGATAGGGGTGTGCCTGTTCTCGGACTGCGCCAGCGCCGCGGTCCTCAGCAATGGCCTGAGCGGCGACGGGCTGTGCGGCTCGAAACCCCCCGTCTACGACCTCCTCGGGTGGGACCACCGCATCGTCCCGGATACCGCCCACGACCTGGGCTTTGACGTCCACCGCCACGGCTGGAAGGTCGTCCTGACACCCCGCGTGCCCAGGATCGCACAGGACGCGCTCCGGCCCACCTTCACCGACCTCATGTCCTCGCTGGGGCTGCCGCCGGCATGGAAGGGCGCCGTGCCGGCGGACTTCGACTGGGCCATGCACCCCGGGGGTGCCACCATCCTGACCGGGGCGGAGCAGACGATGGGGCTCACGCCCGAGCACATGCGCGCCAGCTACGACGTGTACATGAACCACGGCAACTCGAGCAGCGCGACGATATTCAGCGTGCTGGACCGCATGCGGGGCAAGGACATGGACGGGTGCACCCCGGGGGGGCGGGGCCCGAGGGAGTACGTGGTGGGCTGTGCGTTCGGGCCGGGGGTGTCCGTGGAGATGTGCATGCTGAGGAGGAACCTCGGCCCCGCGGCGCTGCGGGACAGCGGCTTCCAGACCCCGCCCGAGACGGAGAGCGAGCAGAGCAGCGACAGGAGCGAGAACGGGGAGGAGGAGAGCGCCGGGTCGGACGACGGCGATGTCGAGGACAAGGCCGGCGCGGCCGGGGGGGCCCACCATTACGGGGAGAGGTTCATAAGCCAGGCGCTCGCGTCTGTGGAGCTGGACTGACCGGGTGGGAACACGCCGGCCGGCCTACCTCGATGGGGTAGCGGCGAGTCCGGCACGGCGGGTGCATAGGCCAGGCCAGGGCAGGCCAGGGCAGGCCAGGGCAGGCCAGGCCATACATATATAGATGGTGTAGATAATGCGATTGCTATATCTTGGCGTATGGCGGCCGACTGGTTGACCCAGAAGACAGATGGGTTAGAATCGGACCGCACTGGAATGGATTTGGGTGAATGGTCCGGCAACGACGGCACGGTCTGTGTGATTCTACGGAGAGTGGGTGAACAGGCTTGACGCTGGGGAAGAGAGGGGAAGGGTTGAAGTCTTTTAATGTTTCTTGAGATATATATAGAGAGAGAAGGTTTGGGGGGGGGGGTGGGGGTTTAGTACATAGGGGTATCAATGTCTCCTCGTTAGATCCACGCACGCCCTTGTGTGTAAGTCCTTCGACGTATGTCCGAGACTGTGGCCCCCCTCCCCCCCACCTTCTCACCCTGATTTACACATCTGGACGACCACCTCGTTCCCCACACGAGCTCCCTCTCGAACCCTCCGGCAGCCCCCCCGCCTCCCCCCGGGGGGGAGGGGGGGGGGAAATCACCTCCCTGGGGCTTACTGCTCGCTCTTCCGGTCCCCGGCGGCGTCCTCGGCCCTCCTCTCCGCCACGCCCTCGAGGCTCTCCCCCAGCTTCAGGCCCAGCTGCCGCGTGTCCCAGCCCTTGCCCTCGAGGTACTCCCTGAAGCGCGCGTCCTCCTTCTGGACGGTGTCCTGGCCGATGTGGGGGACGAACACCAGCACCAGCACCGCGGACAGGATGCACAGGGACGAGGACACGTAGAAGGGGTACTGCGCGCTGGCGGTGGCGGTGTGGCCGGCGGCCTCGATGTACTTGAAGATGTACGTGCCGATGAAGGCGCCGATCTTGCCCGTGGCGGCCGCGATCCCGTAGTACATGCCCCTGATCCCGGTGGCCGAGGTCTTGGAGGCGAGCAGGCCGATGCTGATGAGGGGTTAGCCGGTTGGCGGTCACGATACCTCCGGAGTGGGGGGGGGGGGGGGGGGTTTTTTTTTTTGTTTTTTTTTGAGCGGGCCCGACCACCCCAGGGGCGGGGGAGTTGGCGTTACAGGCTGCGTAAGCGGGC